>CM050326.1:55287768-55412768 GCA_027475135.1 Bactrocera correcta | reverse complement strand
ATCTGTAAGAAATATTTTTGCTTTTTGGAAAGAGTCTCTTTCTAATAATTGTGTGTCTGCCTAACAAAACTCTGTTGAATCGTCGTATTATTTCCTTTTGCCCCCATATACCTAAATAAATATTTTCGAACTTCCGGTTTACTTTATTCTACCTATGTTGGAAAATATGCGAGTTGAGCTGATGATTCCTTTTGTGCGCCTACACTGCGTAATATCGAGTGAAACTTGCCCTTGCTCCCATATAATATCAGAATTTTCAAACATCCGGTGGACTTCATTTCAGATATATTGGTGATGGATATTGGTACCTTAATATTATTCTGTTAAAAGAAGTTATTTTCAGACTTCCAATTGACCTTATACCATATACAAATATGTATGTTAATAAATGATGTGAATCTTAGTTACGACATTTCGTACGAGTATGACCTAATAATTTATATTAAAATAATAAATAATTAAAAAAATAATTTTAATTCACTGCACATCATTACTGCTGTATTAGACGTCCACTAAAGTTTGCTAAGATATCTTAGATATTGGCCGATATGTCCACTATAAAGCCGGTATGAAGCCCTCACATTCAGTATCTAGGAACGATGGCAAGTTAAATTCAGAACGCAGATATCATTCCTCGTTTGATCCGAAATATTTGAAAAAAAGGTGTGTTATTCTTGACAAAATAACATTTTTCGCAGAATCGGAAGTTCCCCAATATTAACAGTTCGTAGAGGGGAACTATTTTGTCACGTTAAAAGAAACTCTTGTCAAGATACTGCAGGTATGAGACAGCGGCTTAAAAATGAACTTGATACTTAAAACACATGATAATCTTAAAAGTGATCAACAGTTTTTTTTAAACAACGAAAAAAATTAGTGTAAATAAAAATTTTGCAAAGCAACTATGCAAATACGCGTATTAGTGCGTGCCAGCGCGTTTTGGTATGAACATCTACTATAAAAGCCCCTGAGACTAAGATGTTCAGCAGCAGACGTTCATTTCTACGAACTGAATAGTTAACTTCTTTCAAAATGAAACTCTTACTTTATATTATTCCTTGCCATAGCGGCCTGCCTGACATATGTACAGGCGCAGGATGATACTACAACTACTACAACCGCAGCTAGTGATACCACCACTACCACAACAGCAGCTGGAGATACCACCACTACCACAACAGCAGCTGGAGATACTACCACTACTACAACAGCAGCTGGAGATACTACTACGACAACAGCAGCTGGAGCTACTACCACGACTACAGCAGCAGGAGATACCACAACCACCACCACCGCCTCCACCACAACAACAACAACAGCAGCTACCAATACAACTACAAAGAAAAAAATTTAAGGGAGAAGAAGAAGAAGAAGAACTACTCGCAGAAAAACCCTACACGAAGAAGAAGAACCACCCGAAGACTCAAGATCATTAGAAGGACAAAGCGCGCAAATGGCGGTAATGCCGGAAATGGCGGCAATGGCGGCAGACGTGTTGTCAGAAGACGTAGGATTATCCAAGGCTAAATATTTATGTCATGAATACAAAATGAACCCCTAAAACCCTAAATTGAATAAATTGCAAAACTAGTTATCCAGCTGAGTAATTAAATTTGATGTAAAGGTGTTTCTTCCTTATACTTATTTTGTTATAAGGATGATTCAATAGGTTTAAATATGGAAAACAAAGTTATGGACCTTATTCCAAATTCTCTTGAAATTCCACAAACAGCTGAAGTATTCATAAAGAAATAAAATTGGTGTCTGTACTCTTCTATATGTTAATATAAGGATAATGTTTCGTACTCGTATAATATTGACATTACAGTTTTGAGATTAAATAAGTGAAGAACACTCACTAACACTCGTGTCTTAATTTTGCTTTGCTCCTACAAAAACAAATACCCTCCAGTAGCTGAATTTTTAATTTTCTTTTTAAGACACGATTCTGTATTCTTTATTTATTTCTCAATATAACTTCTCCAAAATTCGATACATTTGATCTTGAGATCCATACTTCCATGCACACTCGGCCTCCGTTATAGCGATTATTACTTCATTCCTTTCAAATTTGGAAAAAAAAAAGGGAAAAACCAACATGGATAACGAAGATATGAGCCGATTCATTGTTATGGTTGAAGGGCACTTTTTTCTTCACTAAATTGGGCCGCCTAATAGAGTAGTTTGGTCGTTTACCTCTTGAATTCCTTAAAGTGGTTACAGTCAAAATTTCGGGAAATAATACAGTTCTCGTTTCTGTTGATACCTTTGTGTTGATATGAGAGCAATAGGGTAAAATGTGCTCGGAAACTAAGGACTAAAACGGAGGGCTACCTCAGAATGAGCAGTAAATGAAATTGGGAGTACTACGCTTTAAGCTTGTAACTGAGAAATAGATCTGCCACGGAAAAAAGCCTCCAATGAAAAGCAACTAAGAGCTTCGGATGAGAAACCCCCCTGACGATTCCTGCAAACGCATTAAGGATTACGATATAAGGAGCCCAAATTCAGTCTGATTTATGGTGGGAGAGAAACTCTGTCCGAGTACTGGCTTTAACCCCAGTGGATTAAGACGTAAAACACGTCTACAGTGAACCCCAGAGGTGATCAAGTGACTGATGCCCAGAACATATACACTAAAATTATGGAGGGACCACTTCTTCAGCCTGCTGAATGGCAATAAAAGCATAACGCCAGGAAATGGTGAACCCGATTCCCCAATCGTTGACAATGGAGCAGATGTCGCTATGCTCGAACATAAAGAAGTTCGAAAGCAATTACACGTCTGAAGAACAACAAAGCGGCGGGTCCAATGGTTGCCGGTCGATCCATCCAACCTGGCAAGGAGCATGCATCACCTTCTTTGCAGAATATAGTCGGATGAAAGCATGCCAACGATTGGAATTTAAGTGTGCTCTGCCCTATCCGCAAAAAGTGAGACCCCACTATCTGCGCAACTGCCGTTGGATAGGCTTCCTCAACGGCGCATAAGAGGTTCTATCGAGCGTATTGTGTGAAAGATTAAAGCCCACCGCCAACAAACTGATTGGACCTTATCAGTGTTGATTTTGGCATGGAAAATCAACAGCTAACCAGATATTTATCATGCGCCAAATCTTGGAAAAGGGGCCTGAAAACAAGATGACACACCTACACATATTAATATCATCGGCCTCAACAACCTCGCCGTTCTGCGGCGCTTTCCTCGGACTAGATAAGGAGGCAAAGCAAATGGGTCTGGCAGTGAACTCGCGACTAGGCACCCACGTGAATGTTGAAAGTCATAACTTCGAAGCTGTAGATAATTTCGTTTATCCTGAAACCAGCATTAACAATCTCGATATCCAACGCAATACAACTCTTGCCAACACGTGCTACCTGAGTAGGCAATCGAATGACAACAGCTGATGAGTCGACTTTACGAGTTTTCGAGAGAAAGGTTCTGCGAAAGATTTGTGGTCTTTTGCGCATTTACCACGGCAGCGGCTATGTCATGTGGTCAGAATGGACGAAAACACTTTGGCTCTGAAATTATTAGACGCAGTTCCCGCAGGTGAAGCAGAGGAAGCCACTCCGTTAGAGAGGTCAGGTGGAGAAGGACCTGAATTCGCTTGGAATCTCCAATTGGGGACAAACAGCGAAGAATGATCGGCGCGCTGTTGTAAACTCGGCTATATCCCCGTATGCGCTTTTTGCGCCAATAAAAAAGAAGAAACCGGTATTGGTAACGGGATTTTAAGCAGTCACATGAACCCACACAGTAGTAACGATTTTATGGCCTTACTGCGAAGGATTTTAGCATCACTTCCATCAACCCGGGAGAGTTGTAGAGCCTTTTTTAACTTGACTGGGTTTGATAAGGGGTATGGTACAATATACATGCCTCATTGTATCCCTCTTTCTTAATAAGGTAGGTAGTCCCTTATTAAGAAACAGGAATTTAATTAAGATTTCACACGAATATTTAAATTTGAATTTTTAATTTTATTTTTCACAGAGTGAGGTTTGCATAACATGTTTAGCCTTCGACAACTACGCGTCTTCTGATGACACGTCTGCCGCCATTGCCGGCATTTGCGCGCCTTGTTCTTCTAATGATCTTGATTCTTCGGGTGGTTCTTCTTCTTCGGGTGGTTCTTCTTCTTCGTGTGGTTCTCCTTCTCCTTCTGGTAGTTTTCCTCCGAGTAGTTGTTGTGTTCGATGCTGCTGTTGTTGTTGTGGTAGTATCACCAGCTGCTGTAGTTGTGGTAGTATCTCCAGCGGCTGTAGTCGTGGTAGTATCTCCCGCGGCTGTTGTCGTGGTAGTATCACTAGCTGCTGTAGTCGTGGTAGTATCTCCAGATGCTGTTGTGGTGGTCGTATCACTAGCTGCGGTTGTGGTAGTGGTGGTATCACTAGCTGCGGTTGTAGTAGTTGTAGTATCATCCTGCGCCTGCACATATGTCAGGCAGGCCGCTATGGCAAGGAATAATATAAAGTAAAGTTTCATTTTGAAAGAAGTTAACGATTCAACTTGTAGAAATGCTACTTACTGATCTCCTGAAAGTCAAGGCCTTTTATAGTAGGTGACCAAATGTAAACGCACTGGCACACACTGGTACGCATATTTGCACAGTTGCCTTGAACTAATTTTTATTTACACCAATTTGTTTACAACGGTTAATGGCAAAAACATGGTGCATGTCCACGCATCTTAGCACATATGTATGTATGTAATTAGGCTCAGAAAAATGTATATGTATGTAGAGTATGCAAACATTTCATCAACTGTGCAA
The DNA here is from genome assembly GCA_027475135.1 of Bactrocera correcta. Taxonomy (NCBI): domain Eukaryota; kingdom Metazoa; phylum Arthropoda; class Insecta; order Diptera; family Tephritidae; genus Bactrocera; species Bactrocera correcta. Next base: position 55,407,993 of record CM050326.1, on the reverse strand, counting down.
ACGCAAGACTTTCAGTGCAAAAACCCTTAACATTGTAAGTTATATTTTTAAGCCCTTTGTAGGCGAACTTTTTCTAGCTTTCGAATTTCTCTTAAGCAGCACCATCGGCTTTTTGAGCTATATGATCATGTTTCAGCAAGATATCTTAATATTGATATAAGTAGTGCATACCAGAACTTGAGCAAAGCTGAGACAACATGGAAATTCGATTAACAGCTACGTCTATCAATTTAAGACTATGAATTTTCTAAAACTTAAAAAAATATCTTATATAGTCTTGCTTAATTTTTTGGAAACATTAACTGAACTTGTATACTCTATGCAATATGTTGCGATATTACTGTATTAAGTTAAAATTAGAGATGTGGAATGAAAATGCCATTTTGTTATTGTAAGGCAAATATAATTAATGTCCATTGTACTATTTGTTTTAAATATCCGGAGCATGGTGCATTAAGGTTGCCATGAAGTGTGTAACACCCAGAAGGAAGGGTCCATCTGTATACTACTGTGATCAAATTTAAAGGTGCATTTTTACTTTATACTAAATATGTTTTTCGAAACGGTATTTTTTTTTTTTTTTTTTTTTTTTGTAACTTAATAGTACTGTTATTCATTAGTAGTTGAAATTCGCGTCGTTTTGTGAGGTTCTAAAAGTGAATTCTTCGATTTTTACCATGTCTGAATTTATTGGATAAAGAAGTGCGATAATGCACCATCTGATACTGTATTGGTTACTCGTGATAATTTCGCCACAGTTTAAAATAAGTCGGCCTCCGTGATAGCGATAACTTCTTCATTCCGCTAAAATCTTTCAAGAGAAAATATGGAGAATATACCCTAGTAACGAAAATATGAGCCAATTCATTGTCATTGAATAAGTTTATAACCGGTACATAAGTATGTATAAATTGAACTATTTAAATCGAATAGTTATCACGCACATCTATAATATAAAAATGAATCACAAAATATGAATATTCAATGGTTAATTACGATATTGAAATTTGTTATGATGCGACGAAGAGGTCGCGCTAATATCGGTCGCCGTTCTTTTTGGCTTCTACGTACATTGGGCCCAAGGCAATGACCGATACTCCCAGGATGCGATGTCATACGTGCGGTATTATGGATTGCGGTCAATCAGCAAGCTAACGTCAAGATGTCACAGCACGACTTTTCAAACAACAGTTACGATGTTTGATGGACTTTATCTTGAGGCAACATATATGTGGCGCTGACAGAGGCTGGACGTACTCTGTTGAGTGGCAAAAGAGAGGTTTGTCGCACGCACACATTCTGCTTTGGATGGTGGTTACACCACATTAAATTGATGAAATCATTTCTGCGGAAATTCTTGATGCAGAGAAAGATCCAGTACGAGTATTATACGAAGTGATGAAAACCAATATGGTTCATGGACCTTGCGGACACCACAATCCCATAAGGTGCTTTTCTTTCGGAAACACAAACTGGAAATGATAGATATCTACTCTATCGGCGTCGCTCACCAGACGACAAAGGCAGAACATTCAGCATTCAATTTAGAGGAGTGAATATCGAAGTTGACTATACATGGATCGTACCATATTCGCCATTATTGTCTAATTCACATTTAAAACTCACATCGTTGTTGAATATTGCAGGTTGGTGAAATCGTACTTCACAAAAAGAAGCGGCAGTTTTGGTCTTGAACGAAACGGTCGATACTGAACTGCAATAAAGCGCTTTGTAGGGTAATTACTTTTGCAATTCATGAACTTTTCCCGACTGTTGAGCGTCTCGCAGTTAATTTGGAGAATGGTCAAAGACTATAGTTCAACCCAGAGAAAACAGTACAGCTAGTGGAAACACTAGCAGCAACAAAATTAACATTGACGAGTTTTTTCTCTATTTTCGTTAGGGATCCATTTGCCAGAAGTTTGCTATAAGTGGTACGGTGTGTGCAACTTTTTGAGAAACATGTCAGCAATTACAATGGCTGGGACATGATAATCGCTGGAATCAAATGATGGACGATGCGATAGCTACTTCGCATGCCACTGAAGTTCGCACACTTTTCAAGATGATCATTTTGGCATATCAGCCTTCAAATCCGAGTCAATTATGGGATACGAACAATAATAACATAACCGAAGACAATTAACATCGTATTCGCTAAGTATTTTAAATAGGGAGAATTCCGGTTGATACTTCCAGTGATATCAATTCACGTGGCTTCAGTCAATTCCGAGAAACTTGCGCTCATATAAATCGATCGATCGTCTTGTCAATGAAGACGACGCCGTGAATTATCCAGTGGAATTTCTAAATTCTTTGGAAAGGTTTGGTATGCCACCGCATCATTTGCGTCTCAAAGTTGGATCTGTCGTTGTTATGTTTCGCAGTCTTCATGCGCCGAAACTAAGTAATGGAACCCGACTGATTGTGACACAGCTATTGATTATGAGGTGGCAGAATGCTTGACCCTACGAATTCCTTTGAGTTCTAATGATTTGCTATTTCCGTTCAAACGTATTCCGTTTCCAGTGAAAATTGTATTTGAGATGACAATCAACAGGACACAAGTATAGTCGCATAGTGTGTGGCACAAAATTTGGAAATGCTATGCCCTGAGGTAGGTGTAGCCAGAATGTGTGCTCTTTTGAAAACATGTCATGATCTTAAGGTTGTTAAATGAGAGAGATCTGGTAATATATTTACCAAAATAGGGCCCCAGCTGTTTGTGGCGATATTTTGTGTCGATAGAATCGATAAACAATTTGAAACAGTGGATTCTAGTTTCATGAATTCTACATTTGTTTCACTCTTTATTTTAGCCAAGTTCATTAGTGTCGCTATTTGTTTATCGTCCAGTATTCTTTCGTTTTCGTATTTAGCCTTTAGAGCTTTCCAAGCCAAATTGAAATTATCGTCATTAAGAGCGAACTGTTTTACTAATATGCCTGCTTGACCTTTAGTTTTGTATTAGAGGTGATACAATTTTTGTACTTTTGATCTTGATTATGTGAACGGCTGTTAACATGTCCCGGAGGGACGGCCATCCTTCATAACCTCCTTAAAATGTTTCTATGTCACATGCGGGCACCTCGAGGTGGATGCCTGAACTTGCCTCTTGATATTGTTGCATTTGTGGCAGCTCTACTCTAGGATGTGTAGTAGGTGCTACTGCTTTTATTAGCTTTAACTGATCGGAGATCATAGCTTTTAGTATTTCATATTGGTTTAAGTAGTTTTCATAAATATCGTAAGCCGATGACTCAAAATTATGTGGCTGATCTGAATCGTCACAATCTACTATGGCGTCATGAGCTGCTTGGAGACGAGTTCAAAAAATATTAAGATCTTGGCTTTTTATTTCTAATAACGATTCAGAGTTTTCTTGAATCGGTGAGCCGGAAAATCTAGTGAAGTATCTTAATAAAATTTTACTTTCTGAAATAAATTTAGCAATTTGTTTTAAGCGTGTAGCTTCAGGTGTTTTTTGATTTTTGTTATTGTTCATCATTTTTATTGTATAGTAATATATATACATGCTTACAAGTATGTAGATACTTATGTTTTGGGCAATTGAGAGCTCGTTGAAGAGACCAATTCATTTGTGCTATCCTGCTTGTTTTTGTTTGCCAAAGAACAAGGAGTTGCCAAAATGGACTTTGAATATTTATATATGTGCGCGAGTTAATTTTTACATTGAGTAAAAATGAGTCAAAAGAATATATTTTGAGCTGAACCGAAATGTGTACTCCTTATTTATACTCTTAAGACTAACTTATTACATGGTTCTTACTTCTATTTATACTAACTAGTATGTTTACTTATTACTAGTTGATAGTTTACTAAGATACAGATTATATTATTTGTTTAGGTTTATTTACATATATATTGCTTGCTTAGATACAATCGCTTTGTTTTAAGATAAGGTTGTTGTGGTATTCAAACTCAATGTTGTTTTGATACTTGTTTGTTTAGGATTGTTTGTTGTAGTGATAGTGCATTTCAATTGTTCCAACTGAAGGTTGTTTCTGCATTCTGTTTACTGAAACAAAAGGTTGTTTTGATGTTTGTTATTATTATAAGGAATACGTTCCTTAATTCGCGCACGTTTATTGTTTAACGTGATTTGATTATTGTTTCCAATTTAAAATAAGATATGTTTTTTTTTTTAATTTTTTCGCAGTATTGTAAGTGAATTTTAACATTACTTTAAATACTTTAAATGTTTAAATTTTAAAATTAATTATTATTATTTTTTATTTTTTTAATTTAATTTTAATAATTTCCCAGTACACAGTGTAGGGTAAGAGATAGGTAGTAAACAGGACTTTTTGGATCGAGCGCGCCCTGGAGGCGACATCTATATGTCGACTGGTGCGTTAGAATCCGCTATCTTTATCGATGTCCTGTGAGAATTTCATAGATTGGAAGTGAAGTTATTGCGTTTTAAGTGTCAGTATGTTTGTATTATCGGTGCGAAAATTACTTCGAACAAAGAGCCAACATTAAATTTTGTTTTAAAACTGGTAAAACTTTTACTAAAATTTCAATTGATGAAACAATTTATAGCTATAATTGCCTACCCCATGCAGATGGTTTTACGTTTTCAAAGTGGTCGTGAGGACATAAATGACGATCAAATGTGGACCAATCAAAATCCGTGATCACCTAAAATTCCATCAAAACTGTGCGTGAATTCACGCAATTTATGCCGAACATCATCATTGAAATTCATGGAAATGGAATTGAACTTCTCCAAAACATCGATTTATCACATTTTGACTGAACATTTGGGCTTACGAAAGGTGTGTGTGCACGGTTTGTTCTGCTCAAATTGACTGACGACCAAAAATTGCTCAGAATCCAACATTCGAAGGACGATTATTTGACCAAAAATCACATTTTAACCATTAACCACTCCCCGTATTCACCTGATATACACCGTGCGACTTTTTCCTTCTTCTTCCTTTTCGCAAAAATGATTTGCCCATGAAAAAAAGCGTTATGCAGACGTAGAGGCCATTCAAACGGCTGGCACCGGCATACAGTCGGCCATACCGGGCATGAGCTAAAACACTCGTTCGACATGCTTTTGGACATGCAAAAAGCTGTATTGAAGCAGTAGCAGACTATTTTGAATAAAGTAAATTGATTTTGCAAAAAAAAAAAAAAATTTGTTCGTTTTTTTAATTGTTTTAAGTCCTATTTACATCGGAAAACACCTTGTATATGTAAATGCTCATATGTACATATGTTAGCGCTGCGAAAAGAGCGTAAAAAGGAAAAAATTGATGTGCAGGTATGTCCGCTATGCCCTTATGTACAGTAGTATCTCGATAGACCGGACACCCTTTAGTCCGGACACCTCTATAATCCGGACATTGCATATCCGGACAGTTTTATGTTTTTACACTTAATCCGGCGCTACAAAAAATGCTGACTTTTGTTTCTCTTTTCGCTTTGGTATTATGATTTTTACTTTGCGTTGTGATTTTTGCTGCAGCAGTTCGAAGAATATCGGTACTTTAAAAAAAAATGTGCGTATATATGTACTAATACGTACTTATGTATTGCCAATAATGGTGTATTAATTCCAAGAATGGTATTATTCTCTACACGGCGGTGCATCGTTTGTTTATTCATAGTTCGTGAAGTGGCACAGTATGGACTTGCATTCAATTTCTTTGTTATTAAAATGAGCGGCAGACAAATAAATAAAAGAGCTCATAAAACCCTATCTATTCAGAAAAAATGTGAAATATTAGATCCCTGATAAAGGAAAATCAATTAGATACGTTGCAGAACAATTTCGGGTAACAAAATCTACTGTATTTGACATAAAAAAGAAACGTATGCTAAAGAACGATGTATGCTCCAACTGTGTGCAGAAACCAGGTTAGTTAAAGTGGAAGCCAATTTTGGTCTTCCAAATGACTTGAGTTTGTTCAACAGAGAAACCAGAATATTCCTATATCAACCGAAATGATTCAACACAAAACAAAATATTTCTATAACAAATAATTGGCAAAAATGATTTTGGGGCAAGTTTGGGGTGAATTTCAAATTTTAAAGCACGACATGGCATAAGGAAATTAAAAATTTGTGGTGAAAAAGTAAGCAGTGATGTTTCTGCAGTGGAACCATTCAGGCAAAAATTAAAATCTATTATAGAAGAAATGGACCTAGACCATGACCAGATTTATAATGGAGATGAATCGGCAGCCTTTTGGAAAGTTATTCCTGCAAATACATTGGCGCACTCGCAAGAAAAATCTGCATCTGGTCGAAAAATTTCAAAGGATCGCGTAACTTTTATGCCTTGTTGCAATGCATCTGGCACACATAACCTACCCCTTTTGGTAATAGGCAAATCAACTAATCCACGATCATTTAAAAATTGCAATGTGCCTGTAACTTATAAAGCACCTAAAAACGGTTGGATGTCAACGTTCTAATTTACTGAATGGTACCGAATATAAAAAAATTTTTGCAAGACAATAATAGACCATTAAAAGCTATTTTACTAATCGACAATGCTCCATGCCACCCAAAATCAGAAGATATTGACATAGACACTAATTTTCGAATTGTCTTTCTTCCACCTAATTGCACAGCAATCATACAGCCTTTAGATCAAAACTTAATTCAAAAATAAGTGTCTTACAGAAAACAACTTTTGAATTATCTTCTAATTGATAATACAGATATTGGAATTGCATTAAACTTTACGCTATGAAATTGCGTCACACTTTTAAGCAATGCGTGGTTAGGTACATATATCACAGCAGAATATTGTACGCAGTTGGAACCAGTTGTTGTGTAGTGACCGACAAGAATGGATGGAGGAAGATTTGATACCTCTGGCTCAACTTACAGCCGCTAATTCAGACATGAAGGAAATTCATACCATCATCACTTCAATAAATCTGGACGCTCAAGTTGATACTCAAACCATAAATGACTGGGAGACTGGAAGAGATGAATTCGAATACGATTTTTCTGATCGGGAAATTGTGCAGTCTGTGTTAGAAAACGATAATATTGAGGAAAATGGTTCTGACTCTGACTAAAGCATAGTTGAAGTGGAAAATAAAATCAGTAGTATTGATGCAAAAAGTATTTTTTCCAAAGGGATTCTGTGGGCAGAACAAATTGACGCTTCGGCTATGGACATTTTAACTTTAAAACGCTTAAAGGAAACTGCAGATAAAATGTTTAGAGAAAACTCTAAACAGACCAAAATTGATACTTTTTTTAAATGCATAACGGGCTTAATCATTGAATCCGTTTCGATCGAAATATGGTTCGATATGATCGAAAAAATTTGCGTTGAAATCATTGAAACCGTATCGAAAATAAAATTTTCGATCGAAGTGAACTCACTTACCGACTTGATAAAATGCTTTCCGCGGCACATAGATGTCGCTAATTTCGAAATCATTGATACCGCAATATCGAAAATTTGTGTCGAAATCAATCCGTTGGTGAATGCGTTGCGGAATTCTTACAAAAATGGATAATTTGTAAGTATTTTTAAAAACAGTTGCTAATGACGCAATCATTTATATTTTAAATTGATATTTTAGAGATAAGAGACAAAAACACACCAACAAAAAACAATTTGAAGTGTTAGTAAGTGAAATGAAGCTGCACCCCGACATAGCGAAAGGATTTTCGCAAAGAGCACCAGGCGAATTGAATAATTTTTGGGAAGAAATTTCAAACAAATTAAACGCAGTAGGTCCCCCAATCAAGGACAGAACTGGATGGAAGAAGGTATGAAAAATCACCATTTGTATATTATCGGAATTAAGCTACCTAAGTTATAGGTTTGGACAGATTTCAAGTTTGCGACGAAGAAAAAAATGGTCAAAAATGCAAAGAAAATTTCAGGAACAGGAGGTGGGCCCTTCAGCCAAATTTCTTTAAGTGCATTGGAAGAGGAAGTGAGTGTTATTCTATCACTCAATGCATCAGTGGAGGGATTAAAGGGCATTACAAGTTTTGTATGCTCAAAAGAAAATATTCCGGAAGAAATACCAACAACAAGTACTCCCCGCAAAAGACCGGTTGAGCCAATTTATTCCCAGCCTGACATTGACTTGATTGAAACGTCATATATGACTCCTGGCCAGACCATAGAATCTAATGCAGATGCTGATGTGTTCTGCACCCCACATAAAAAGAGTAAAATAAACAAAATGGGTCTTCTTACAGAACAAATAAATATTCAAAAAAAGATGGAGGAAAATGTATCTAAATTGTTAGCCACGCTCATTAAACATCAAAAAGACTATATCCAAGAACAGTCCGACACAAACAGGTGGCTTAGGAAACTAAGTGAAAATGAGAAGGATAAATTGAAAGAAATGAAGCGACATAATGCTGTCATGGAAAAAATAGCCTTTGATAAATTAGAAACCAAAAAAAAAATTCTAGAACTGGAACTTGAACATTTAAGTAATCCATAAGTTTTTATTATTAATTCAAAATATTTACATTTTAATGCATTTTTACGTTTTTTAACTTAGTTTTAACAAAAATAAACTCAACATATTTAGGTATATATGAACTTATACTAAAACATATCTAAAAAAGTTTCTCTTATTCTATTTGCTTCGTCGGTAGGCATATCATTTAAATCATTGTCATCATTGTTTGAATATTCATTTTCAGATATATCCAGGTGTGGCTCATTAAAATTTTCGTTAGAATTAAAATGCAAACGAATATTATGCAATGCACAGCAGAAATTAACAATACGCGCTGCTTTATATGGTGCGTAATGTAGTCCTCTTTCACTGAAAAGGCAACGAAATACTGATTTATACCTATTGTTTTCTCAACAACTATTCGGCCTTTAGCATGATACGTATTAAATCTTCTTTTTCTGAGGCATGTGATTGGTTCTCTAAATGGAGTTATGAGCCATGGTTGAAGAGGATACCCTTTGTCTCCTTTAATGCGTACATTTTTATTAGGTGATCGTACTTTTATCAATGGTTTCTCACCTAATATTAAATTTGCATTTCCTCTCCGATAATTGGTTGCGCTGATAGTTTTTATGTCACTCAAATCCCACATATGAGAATCGTGACTACTGCCAGGATATTTTGCATTAACGTAGCGTATTTGCATTTTGTGGTCGCACACCTATATACATTCAGAAAAGCGAATATATATAAATATTCAGTTTAAAGATAAATATAAAAGTCTCTCTATCATAACTTTCAGACTTGAGAATCCTTTGCGATTATAATAAAGATGTTTATCTCTCGTTGGAGCCATTATCTTTATGTGAGTTCCATCAACTGCCATTGTCACACCCGGAATTTTTGACTTGGCAAAAAAAAATGTTTTTGATTCCAATTCTTCGTTTTCATTCATGTAAATAGAAATCCACCGTGAACATAGTCTGTATTCATTCATATTCATTTATATTGAAGTCTTTTCCAACACAATGCTGATAGTTGCCTGTGGCAAAGAAGCGCAGACATGCAGCAAGTTTTATTTTCGGAGAAAGAGAACCTTGTCTCTTATCATTTCCACATACATTTTCGTATTCCTCTAAAATGTATGTATATAAATGCTCCTTTGTTGATGCGAAAATTTTTGAAGAAACTGTAAATGTATATGCATGTAAACAAAGTTATCTATGTCGTTTTTAGCTTAAATACTCACTTATAATCATCCATTTCCAATATGTCTTTTGAATTATTCCTCAAATTTCTGCGCTCGCGACGAATTTGTATACAATTTTCATCCTCATTATCGCTATCACTTAAATGTAACATGATTGTATCCATTTCAAATATTTATATAAACGAAGCAAAAGCCCAGCCAATTTAATTTTTCAAACTTGTCAAATTTACCGTCGATAATGTAGTTTGACATTTGTGTTTTTTGATAAAGCAGTTTATCGACGGAATGAATGATTGCATGAAAATTTTCGATCGAAAATCTGTATCGTATCGAAATCGAATTCGTTGCGGATTCCATGATTAGGCCCAACAATTAAAAGTATCCATGTTTACATAAAATTTTAATAAAAACTGAATTTGAATAAAAAATGTATGTTAATTGTGTCAAATTTCTTTCTCGCAAATAACCATTAAAAAAATATCTATAATCCGGACACCCCCGTTATCCGGACGACCCCCACCATCAAGGGTGTCCGATCTATCGAGATACTACTGTATGTATATACTTATTATATACTTTTTTATTTCTGTTTTTATTGTATATTTTAAAATATTTTTTTATCAATTGTTGGGTGCAGTCCTACTTATTACTTTATTAAGCAAAAGAGGTACTGCCGGAAATTTGTAATTAGTAAATATTTGAATTCTTAGTTTGTTGAAGTTGTAAAAAATTAAGTAGTATTAGTTTTCGAGAAATGCAACAGCTGGTACGATGAGAAGTGCCGTGTCGCAGTGTAGAAAAAAACAGACAAACAGACTGCCTAAATTTCTACGTAACCATCGACCACAACATGTGTGGAATGGGATAGATGCCGAGAGTTGAATAGGAAAGCGAGACACAGACAAAAAAAGAGAGATACCGAAACGCGTGAGTACGAAAAGCTTGACAAGATGCCCAGAGCATACCAAAATTATGGAGGGACCACTTCTTAGCCTGCTGAATGGCAATAAAAGCATAACGCCAGGAAATGGTGAACCCGATTCCCCAATCGTTGACAATGGAGCAGATGTCGCTATGCTCGAACATAAAGAAGCTCGAAAGCAATTACACGTCTGAAGAACAACAAAGCGGCGGGTCCAATGGTTGCCGGTCGATCCATCCCACCTGGCAAGGAGCATGCATCACCTTCTTTGCAGAATATAGTCGGATGAAAGCATGCCAACGATTGGTATTTAAGTGTGCTCTGCCCTATCCGCAAAAAGTGAGACCCCACTATCTGCGCAACTGCCGTTGGATAGGCTTCCTCAAAGGCGCATAAGAGGTTCTATCGAGCGTATTGTGTAAAAGATTAAAGCCCACCGCCAACAAACTGATTGATTTTGGCATGGAAAATCGACAACTAACCAGATATTTATCATGCGCAAAATCTTGGAAAAGGGGCGTGAAAACAAGATGACACACCTACACATATTGATATCATCGGCCTCAATAACCTCGCCGTTCTGCGGCGCTTTCTCCGGACTAGATAAGGAAGCAAAGCAAATGGGTCTGGCAGTGAACTCGCGACTAGGCACCCACGTGAATGTTGAAAGTCATAACTTCGAAGCTGTAGATAATTTCGTTTATCTTGAAACCAGTATTAACAATCTCGATATCCAACGCAATATAACTCTTGCCAACACGTGCTACCTGAGTAGGCAATCGAGACAACAGCTGATGAGTCGACTTTACGAGTTTTCGAGAGAAAGGTTCTGCGAAAGATTTGTGGTCTTTTGCGCATTTACCGCGGCAAATATCTTATTGGGCGGTATGATATATACAGCGGCTATGTCATGTGGTCAGAATAAACGAAAACACTTTGGCTCTGAAATTATTAGACGCAGTTCCCGCAGGTGAAGTAGAGGAAGAGGAATACCGCCACTCCGTTAAAGAGGTCAGGCGGAGAAGGACCTGAATTCGCTTGGAATTTCCAATTGGGGACAAACAGCGAAGAATGACCAGCGTGCTGTTGTCAACTCGGCTATAACCCCGTATGCGATTTTTACGCCAATAAAGAAGAAGGAACTGGTATTAGTAACGGTATTTTAAGCAGTCACATGAACCCACACAGTAGTAACGACTTTATGGCCTTACTGCGAAGAAATTTAGCATCACTTCCATCAACTCGGGAGCGTTGTAGAGCCTTTTTTTAACTTGACTGGGTTTGATAAGGGGTATGGTACAATATACATGTCTCATTGTATCTTTCTTTCTTAATAAGGGACAACCTAGATTTAAATTTAATTAAGATTTCACAAGAATATTTAAATTTGAATTTTTAATTGTATTTTTCGCAGGGTGAGGTTTGCATAACATGTTTAGCCTTCGACAACTACGCGTCTTCTGATGACACGTCTGCCGCCATTGCCGGCATTTGCGCGCCTTGTTCTCCTAATGATCTTGATTCTTCGGGTGGTTCTTCTTCTTCGGGTGGTTCTTCTTCTTCGTGTGGTTCTTCTTCTCCTTCTGGTAGTTTTCCTCCGAGTAGTTGTTGTGTTCGATGCTGCTGTTGTTGTTGTGGTTGTATCACCAGCTGCTGTAGTTGTGGTAGTATCTCCAGCGGCTGTAGTCGTGGTAGTATCTCCAGCGGCTGTTGTCGTGGTAGTATCACTAGCTGCTGTAGTCGTGGTAGTATCTCCAGATGCTGTTGTGGTGGTCGTATCACTAGCTGCGGTTGTGGTAGTGGTGGTATCACTAGCTGCGGTTGTAGTAGTTGTAGTATCATCAGCCGCCTGTACATATGTCAGGCAGGCCGCTATGGCAAGGAATAATATAAAGTAAAGTTTCATTTTGAAAGAAGTTAACGATTCAACTTGTAGAAATGCTACTACTGATCTCCTAAAAGTCAAGGCCTTTTATAGTAGGTGACCAAATGTAAACGCACTGGCACACACTGGTACGCATATTTGCACAGTTGCCTTGAACTAATTTTTATTTACACCAATTTGTTTACAACGGTTAATGGCAAAAACGTGGTGCATGTCTACACATCTGAGCACATAATTACTAGTATGCTTAGAAAAATTTATATGTACGTATGTAGAGTATGCAAACATTTCATCAACTGTGCAAACGCAAGACTTTTAGTGCAAAAAACCCTCAACATTGTAAGTTATATTTTAAAGCCCTTTGCAGGCGAACTTTTTCTAGCTTTCGAATTTCTCTTATGCAGCACCATCGGCTTTTTGAGCTTTATAAAATTGTCATGTTTCAGCAAGATATCGTAATATTGATATGAGTAGTGCATACCAGAACTTAAGCAAAGCTGAGACAACATGGAAATTCGACTAACAGCTTCGTCTATCATCTTAAGACTATGGATTTTCGAAAACTTAAAAAATATCTTATATAGTCTTGCTTAATTTTTTTAAAAACTAACTGAACTTGTATACTCTGCACAATACTATGTTGCATTTTGTCATTACTATGTTCCAATTTGTCATTGTATCGGCAATATATAAGTAGTTAAAACCCATTGTGCTATTTGTTTTTAATATTCGGAGTATGGTGTATGATCGATCGTAATCAAGCTAAAACCCTTTTATACCATTTTGTGCTATAAAAAATCATTGACGAGTGTTCAATGCAGAATGTATAAGAAGTAAAAGCTGGATGAGGTTACCCACCGATTTTTCCATACATCAAAACTGACCTCGGAGATAAACTTTAAACTTAATAAAAGGGAATAAAATTCGAAACAACAAAAAATTAATATTTTTCAAAAGTTATATTTTTTTATTCAAAGTAGTTCCCTTGTGCTTCGATACAGCGTTTAGCCCGGTCAATTAGCATTTCAAATGAGTATTTAAGGTCATTTTTCGGAATGCTCTTGAGAATATGGGTCGTCGCCTTTTGGATAGCTGAAATATCCTGAAACCAGTGTCCTTTCATGGGCAAATGAAGTCTTCCAAATAGGTAAAAACAAATCAGCATTGTCTTTATTTTTGACTTCTGAAGACGACTTTTTTTGGCCCGACTTCTAATCGTCACAGAGGTCCTCACGACCTTCTTGGAATCGCTTAAACCACTCATACACATTACTAGGCGCTGATCACCATACACTTTTTTCATCATTCGAAATGTTTCAGTAAACGCTTTCCCACGTTTAAAACAAAATTCAATATTTGCTCTTTGTTCAAAATGCATTTTACGACGGATTACCAAAAGCTGTTGTCACTTTTTGATCAATAACATCGATTCCAGTTATCCAATTGTCTTAAAATTTTTACGAAATGTAACAAGAGATCAAACTTTTTATTTCATATACCCACCAATAGGTAGCGTCACCAGAAACAGCTATATTTAAAAAGTTCTGTTTCTTTTGCGACAGACCTTGTACAGTATATTGTTTCAATATGTGGGCAAATACCAAATCGACTAGAACTGCGATAAATGTGTAATAACCGATGACAGAAAAATTAAATCAAACGTAGGTTTGCTATATCAAACTACCTATCTCAACAAATATTTTATCGATTTGAACAGAATTTTCCTTTTAATTATATTGAAAATATAAGTATGTATGTTACAGGTTAAACGCGCACGGAATTTGAAACAACTATGCTTACACTTTCTACATGACACTATTTTGAATTAAATCAGAGTTTTTACTGTATCAGTTACCAAATATTGCGAAAGATTGTCAATATCCATTTGAATGTCTACGAATTTGGGGTGTGAATTTTTATGCAGTTTTTCAATTTTAATAATCTTATTTAATTATTTATTAACTGATTTGATGTGCAGAAGAGATAATTATCGTGTTCCTTACATCGTATTTTGCAAAGACTTTTTGTTTAAACATTATTACTTCAGGGCCGAATCATCTGTTTTCATTTTGTTTTATTTTATTTTCTCTTTTTTTAACACATATTCTTTCGCTCTTCACAGTTGTGTTACGCAAGTTTTTATTTGTCCCAGTGCTTTTAAAACTGCTCGCAAATTTTTTTGAACTATTTGGTTTCGTACTTGGATTAACAATTAACAATATTGTGATTTCATTCGTTTATTTATTATTTTAATTATTTTATTCCTATTGTATTATATTATTATACAAACATATTTATATATTACATTTTGATTTATTATTATTTTGATTTAATCTTCTTTTAATCCTGGTTGTTGTTTTTTTTTACTTGTCGTGTAACTACCTCAATTGTAACATTAAAGACGAGCCAAAACGGTATGTCTCATGATGGCTTTGTGATGGGCGTGCCCATATTTAATGTGCAGGACTAACAGGTAGAATATTATAGCCCTGACAGACGGCAGCGTTAAACCGGATTAAATGCATTTTTCGAGATTAATTCAGGATTTACCGCTAACTCCGTTGCTGAATCCAAACATAACTCTCAGAATTTTAGGGAGTTTGTGGGATTTTCGTTGGCAACATTGTTAATAATTGGCAGCTGTATTCTATTGTGAATGAAAAATAAGAGCAGTGACAGCCGTTTTACGTTTAAATGTGAACAAAGTTATTTGAAAAGCGACGATTAAAGATAAAAAGTAAGTAATTTTAGTATTTTGCATTGCCTTCTAAACAAAAATTATTATCTTTGTTTCAATTTCAGATGGCTGGCAGAAAAAAGCGTTCAGGGTGGACTTTAAAGGATGAGTTAGAGATGCTGGAAAAGTGGGAGGCACGTTCCCACGACCTCCGGTATGCAAAGCGAAATGCTCATGTGTACAATGAGATTTCGCAGGAAATGGCACAAAAATACACCGCCGAGGAAATTCACTGCAAATCGAAAATCATGACAAAGATATACAGGTGAGTTTTTTCAATAATTACATTTCTTCTTTTAACCCATTAATAACCCTACTTTCAGAAAAGGTGAAAACCAAACTTGGCACTTCTGGGTAGTCCCTCGCCTTGGAGGCATTATAATGCTGTGCATCGCATAGTAGGGTGTACCGCCGTTAATTCGGCTTTGTACATAGAGACATATTCCCAGGTAAAAAACTAATTTATTTTATTTATCATCACAATCATGTCCGATGCCATCACCATCATGCCCGCTGCCACATTCGTTGCCGTTACCATAACCTTCATCTGCAACAAGAAAACGTAATTTTAGCGCTGAAATGTTAAAGATTTTAAATAAAAAAACTGACATATTGGAAAGGGTTGCGGATGAAACAAAGCACGTTTCAGAGGAAATAATTCAGACTGTTCGGCAGCACAATAATTTGTCCGAAAGATTAACCGTTATAGAGAAAATCGGAGAGAAACTTTGAGTTTAAAATAATTTTATCGTTTTTTCTAATTTGAAATGTTTTGTTATCCTAAAAAAAAAATCAAATTAAATAATTTTACCGTTTTTTCTAGTCCTAAACCATTATTTAATGACATGTTTTGTTATTCTCTAGTCTTAAAACATTAGGGGTAATCTCTTGCTCGTGCAAGATTGCAGATTGCAAAAATACTATACCGAAATATAGTTACAAGAGCACGAGAGCACCCATTGCAGAATCTAGTGATATATGAACGGCTGATTCAGTTAATTTATTGTGAATGACTATTATGCAAAACTTTTGTGAATGTTTATTGTGCATGATTCGTTTAACGAATATTGCGATTGAAAAAATAACAAAACAAAACAAATTGCGAAAGATTAACGAATCTATTTTTTAAAAATGCCACAAACTTCTGAGAAACAAAAACTTGTTCATTTTATAATTGAAGAAGCTGCTTCTAATATATTACTACATATGGATGGTAATTGTTTATTTCACTTTTTTAAGCTTTAAAAAATAAAAATTTGAACTTTTTAGACGACAACAGCTATTGGAAAACTATGGATGAATTGGATGAAAGTCTTACAATTATCTTATCGAACCATCGCGGAAATTATCAAACTGTACCTAAGTGTTTGGAATGGAGGACTAATGTTCTTGACTATTTAGACGAAGGACGTTACCAACAAATGCTCCGTGATCAAAGATAGTGCACAGTTTAACAACGCTCAATCCATTAGACAATTTTCAGTAGAAATGCAGTTAGCTATAACCTTATATCGTTTGGGTTCATCGGGTGAAAGTGCAGCGATTCGGAAAGTAGCTACAATGTTTGGTGTAGGAGATGGTGAAACGCTTTACAAGATTACAAAGAGAGTATTTTCGTCAATTTTGGAGTTAAAATCTAGATATATCACTTGGCCTGATACCAATGAAAGACAAAATATCGTTAAAACAACGTACAATGAGCTGCCGCATTGCATAGGGTATATTGATGGTACTGAATTGAAACTTGCAGAAGCACCAGTTGTTAACCATTCGGCTTATTTTTCAAAAACCGAATCTATTCCATAAAGGCACAAGTTGTATGCGATTAACAGTTAAGGATTCGGCATGTAGTAGCGGGACACTTTAGTAGTGTACACGATGCTCGCATGTTTCGTACTAGTGCTCTCTCCACTCAGGAAGGCTCACTTTTTTCTTCTTCTCAATGGCTAGCAGGAGATTCTGCTTATCCATTGCTGACCACTCTTATCATGCTATTTCGAACAAATTCACAACAAATGGACTATTCAAGGCGTAAAGCATTCAACTTGCGTCATAGCAGATATCGCGTGAGGATTGAACATTGCTTTGGGATTCTAAAAGAACGCTTTGGCAGCCTCAAAGAATTAAGAATACGTATTCAGGACGAACAAAGTCATATTCTATGTTCTAACTGGATTATTGTTTGCTGTATATTGCATAACATCTTCCGAGCTACTTCTAACGATATTGAATACGTAGAAAATATAGTTGTCGATAACGACGAAGAATCAGATGAATTTCCTTCACATGAAAATGGCCGCCGAATAACGGAGGCAAAAGCCAAGCGCATATCTTTGTACACAATAATGTTTGGTGATCAATAAAATGTAAATTAGTAATATATGTATGTTATACATACTGGTATTAGGTATACCAACTCTATTTTTGATATAACTATTTATATAAATTCATACTTACGAAACCTAAAGAAATAATCTAACTGCCATGAGTAATCATAAATAAATACAAATGTTATTTAGTATTTTAATTGTTTTTATTTTCATATTTTTTTTTCAATTTCATGCATAGCCACTCTTTCTTTCATTTCTAATTCTAACATTTTGATTTTTTCCTCAGTTTCTATTTTTTTCAACTCTATGTCTAATTTTTTTGACTCAATGTCTAACTTTTTTTCTTGAATTTTCTTTTCCTCCTGGAATTTATATTTTTCAAACTCCAGTTTTTTCGCTTCCATAGCAATTTTTTCTGCTTGGACAGCCGCCAATTGTCCAACGGATGATTTCGGAGGACGAGTTGTTGACCGTTGGCATGTTGATACCGGTGGGGAACCGAAGATGCGGCATTTGTTTGGGCAGCAGGTACACATTCTTCTACCAAGAATTCTGCTTCGAATTCTGGTGCAGGACTAACTGGACATAACTGAGGCGATGGAAGGTTGTTTTCAACCTGTAACGGTTGCATGGCCGGCACCCGCTTTTCAAATATTTCCCTCAGCTGGTCGTAGTACGAATTAGTAAAAAAATGTTCTATTTACAATAAATTTAAAATATCTGTATAATACTAACCTTGATGGTACTGCCGTCAGCTTCACCTTGTAGTCCTGCACCTTTGACGCGAGCCAGTCATTGGCTTTACGGTACTGCGCTTCAAATGTCGGACCTTCCACAGCACCAGATCCCATGAGACATCCAACTGTGAGTTACGTAAAAATCGTTTATAAAACAATTGCGTCAGTTGGAGCCTGAAATAATAGAAAACCGAATTAAATAAATAAAAAAATAACGTATCACCTTACCTCAAATTCCGGCTTTCCATTAAAAATTCTATTATAGAGTGCACCTCACTCTCCTTCCACTTCTTGTTTGGCTCTGCCATTTCTCTTGCTGCGCAACTTCGCTATTATATTTGTGGTGTGAAATTAAAAAGAATTTTGAAATCTATTTAAAACTTACCTTTCTCAACAATTTAACGACGTAATATGTCTTTATGTAAAATGGCAACTATAACAGGTTGCAATTTTATTTTTGCGTGACATTGTACGGTCTGACATATTTCACAGCCCTTGCAAATATTTTTCTGCGTGTGTTTGTTGTTGTGCTGTTGTAAATCTGCAATGCTTGCACCGTGCACCGAGATTTACAAGAGCAAGAGAATACCCCTATTATATAATGTAACAAAAAATTAATTTAAATAAAAAATTATCTCTTTAAAAAATGGATGCTTGTAATTATGTGTACTAATATTTGTTTTCTGCTACTCTATACAAACATCTATACTCACGAAAACTCAGAGCTATTGCATTTTTAATAGCCGATGCTGTTACATCATTTTCCCCAGCTCTTGTAGTGTAATGTGGTTGAGTTTCTGTAATTATTTCTACACATTTTGGATCCATGAAGAAGGAATTTCATCATTTTCAGTTTTTAGAAAAATGTGCAAAATACAGCATGCATGTCTAATAACGTTAACGTTCTTTGGAGCTACCGCTAAACCTCTGCCAATTTTTCTAAACCGGGCTTTTAGTTGATCGAAAGCATTCTCTATAACTCTGCGACATTTAGATAAACGATAGTTAAATGTTTTTTCTAACATTGGTTGATTTGGTGAGTATGGAAAAGGCTATCATGTAACGCGACAATCGAAAGGCTAAATCGCCAATAAGTAATACGGGGACGTTAACATCTCCAATCATTTTGATGTTCTGAGCAAAAATATCCGTTTTTCATGAACATTCTTTAAGGAACTACCTTCAAAAATGTAAGAATCGTTATTTCTTCCAGTTGACCCAACATGTATGTATATATGTAAGCAAATAAAATAAATATTTCCAATAAATATATGAAATTTACCTATAGTCGCAACTTGTCAGCAGAACAACCGAATACCACCCCTTATAATTTAATAATCGATCGCATCTTCCATCATCTTGTTGACGTCGTACTCCCAAAAAGTGTCATTGCGGTCCTTTTATTAATAACATATGTGTATAAATGAGGGGTATAAAATATTAATATTCAATATACAATATATTAAACTTACAAATTTCCAGGCACTTCTTTCCCTTATTTCTGAAGACGCCACTTTGGTACTAGTTTCCAGTATCGCTTTTGTCAATACATTCATCAATTTAATCTTTTGAAACAGTTTTAATAGTAATGTATGTATTTATACTTTTGCTTAGTAAATTGTGGTTTTGCACCATCTGTGCGGCTAACAATCGCAATGCTTGTCTTCTATCCATTTTTGTTTTATCAAATTGAAAATGTTATTAATATGCCAATCAGCTGTTCGCTAACTCGCATCGCTGGTGTCTGTCACCTATAAATTTGGATCTGATTAAGTGCACAGTTAATCAGAGTTAACGCTGTCGTCTGTCAAGGCTATTAGATTCTATTATTGAAGGTAAAGGGTTGCGTTAGACCTGTTTAAATTGTAGATCGTTTGAAATTGATTTATTTAAAGTTTATACGAGGGCATCTTGTAACCCTAACCGAAAAATTTGGGCACTTTGAAAAGCCAAATCTTTTAAGTGTCCTATATGATTCCTCCACGCTCGACCTTAGTGAAAAAGTCCTTCTGATGAAGTAATATACAGTTCTTCTGTACAAAAGGGTACTTATAATACAATTGACGTTATAGTTTTTTCATCACTTTGCTCTCAAAGTGATAAACCGTCAACATTCAAAATCTCAACCCCCGAAAGCTTTACCTAATGGTAAAATGCGTCCCAATGACCAAGACGCTCCCCCTGAAAATATAGGAACATCCGTTGAAAATTTGATGATAATACCTCCTAAATATATATATAAGTATACATATATGTTAGGTTGTAAAATATCTCCCTTCCGCTTTTTTGCTTTTTATTGAATGCTTTATAAAAAGTGTCACAGTGATCGGATTTAGTTCAAATATGCGCCATTTTGTTCGATAATCTGTTTCTATCTACCCGGCAACTTCATAATACCCCCCTTATTTGCCTTCCGATCCCACCAAACACATGGCAAAACCTTCCTGGCCGTCAATCCCAGCTTGGCCATTGTTTAGGACGATTCACCGGCCTTCGACCACGACCGTTTTGCTTGATATTGTCGTATGTGATCCATTTTTGCCGCCAGTCACCATCCGCTTCAAAAATTGGTCGATTTCGTTCCGTTTCAGCAGGCGTTGATTTGGTCCAGAAATTTTTTTGAATAAATAATAATAATAAATATTAACTCGAATCCTCCTGGTACTTTTATTGTCTGGGATTTCTGAAATATTTAAAGTGATGACTTTTATAGGTCCAATGATCACTTACGTACCATCCTTATTTTAAGGCATCATTCCTAAACCGACTTTTGAGGTGTGACCATATGGTCACACTGGGCATGATATGGGATAATTTTTCTCATGTTTTTATTTGAAGTAAAGCAAAGATTTATCCCACATATTTCAACTAAACAAGTGTGAATTAAAAGAAATGATTTAAACAGTTATTTAAGTATATATTGAAAACTAATTTTTATTAGAATAATTTATGTACATTAACAACTATTTTTTTATAAAAACATTTTATACCGTATCGTATTTAATAATTAAGATGGCATATGATATTTCTCAAAACATTTTACGCAAATCCCAACGTTACATTTCGAGCACTCGGTTCTACCAACAGAAACGCACAAATCGGCAGCACAACGTCTTCTTTTTTCGCATGGACGAACGAAATGATTGAGCCCATCATGTCTCAATGTCTCCTCTGCTGTTCCTTCCAAAGGCCTTTTTCGAGGACCCTTTGATTTTAGGGCCGTCACAATAGTAAATGGCTATTTGTCGCCGAAACTCGAGCTGAGGTATTTCTGGGTCGTAGTCGAAGCGATGCTAACAACTGCGTTATCATTCCATTTTGTGAGAAAAATGTTAGCTTCTTTCAATTTTGTAAACTCAATATGACCACGCTCCTTATTTTTCAATATTTTTTTATGTTCAATCGGGCAACTTTTTGGCAGCCGATTTTCCCGGCTCGTACCTGTTGCGGTATATCCTCGAGCTTTCAAGTAAACTAACAGAGGAACACTGGTGAAAAGATTGTCAAAATAGAAGGAAAATGGTAGATTCTGAACCGCTGGTGTAAAATCGTCTATCATATTCAGCAGTGGAGCTGCGCATTTTCCAAATATTTGCTCGTAGGTACTATTGGCACAAGGATTATTTCCTTGATAAATTTCAAAATTAACTAAACATCCCGATATCGTACACAAGGACCAAACTTTATAACCGAACCGTAATGGTTTTCCTTTGATGAACTGCTTGCATCCGTGACGCCCAAAATATGTTATCATGCTCTCGTCAAATGAAAGCTGTTGTTCCGGATGGAAATGCTTCAGCATATTTGATTTTAAGTGGTCGATTAAGACCGCAGTTTCCACATCTTATCTCCGTCAGTTATTTTTTTTACATCTATCCTCAAAGTGTAAGAATCTCAAAATTTCCTCGAATCGATTTCTACGCATAGCTAAGTATACCATCTCATTGCGCATGTCATTGTCAACGCTCCAAAATGACCTAAACGTACTTTGACCATTGTATCCACTGACCAACAGGATAGCTATGAAAACTATAAGCTCTGCACTGGTAATTTGAGGATTTGGTTTACCAAGAAAAATTGCATATCTTCGCGATTCGTTTATAATGTGCTCTATGAGTTCATCGTCAAAAAACTTTTCAAGTTGCTCATGAGGCTTCACCTTCCAGTCCTCAAAATTTCGTGAAGGGAAAATGGGGATCAATCCGTCCGAGTTATGTTCTACCCACGTAAAATGTGATTTCTTACGTAACAGTGGCGGTGGCACTGAAGACGGTGTGGGTTTCACTTTTCGTAAGCCGCTGACATTCGTTTCAGGTTGTGATGAGGACGGTTCTATTGGCATTTCGCCCTGTTCCTCTAACAAATTAGTTTGCAAGTTCTAAAGTAGAGTTTTCTAATATTTTGATCAACACAGAATCAGCAACTTCCAAGTCATCTCCCTCATCATCACTATCAATCGTTAAAACCCTTTTACCACTGCTCCTCTGGCTTACCTACGTCGTCTTCATCACCATCATCTTCTCCACTGATTGCACCATTTTCGTTGCCCGGAGGTAAGATATATAGAGCAGCGGGCGAATCTTCTTCATCGCTATTACAAAAGTCATTTAGATAGTAAATAACCTCTTGTGTGTTTAAACGTCTGAAAATTTGGAAAGAATTCACCACGAATTATAAAGTTTTCAATTCATTTGAACGAAAATTACGTTACATAAAATGAGCTTTTAATCTAGCCCAGCTTGACCATATGGTCACACCAGGAAAAAATACCGTTAATGGTCAACAAGAACATTTTATTTTTTTACAAAATATAGTTGTCATATATTTTCACTTTATTATTATTCCAATTGAAACTTAACTTCTTTTAAAAACAACACACTTCAAAAAATATTACGCTACTTACAAAGACACTATATGAAAAATTTTAAACGCAGTTCGCTTCGCGTTTGTGTATTTACATGGAAAAAGCTAGTTCAAAGGAAATTATTTGAGTGAGCTCTGATTTTTTTTTAATTCAACTACTACTTTCTTGGTTAACTGAGTTAAATAAGGTGAAAGATAACACTATACGTAATTCAAAATTATTTTTTGATTTTGTTAACTTTATATACAAATCTATCATGTCATGTGTCAATCACATTATTTCCAACATGTTTGCAGAATTTTTCATATCAAACTACTCTAGTGGTTCTCCTAAAATATTTTCCTATCAGCACGTGTTCTGTCCGAATACTTCAATTATTGCTCTAATTATTTTTGAAGAATACGTCTTGCATAATTTGAATAAGTTAAAACCATCTTTTAATTACTGCCCAGATATGCTACACTCATGCTTCTTGAAAAATAATGCCAAAAACATCTTCTTGCCTTTGACAAGGATTTTTAATTCCTCTCTTTCATTGCAGACCATATAACTTTTTCGATATCACCAGTATATGGGAGTTATATACACTGACTTTAGCAAAGCTTTCTATAAAGTGACTCTCGTACATTAAGTTGATCTTCTGGACTTTCAAATAAGATTTCTTCTTCTTATTTTTATAATAGAACACAACGAATGATATTTGATGATACTCTTTCGGATTCAATTAATGTCTCTTCGAGTGTTCATCTTGGCCCGGTTCTGTTCTCGTTACTTATAAACGATTCTCTCAAAAGATTCTCAAATATTTTATTATATTTGGGAATTTTTATGGACCATAAGTTTAATTTTAGTCTTAGTATTGATACTATAGTCTTAGAAGCAAAATGTATTCTCAATTTGGTTAAACGTTGGTCTAAAGATTTTAGAGGTCCGTATGTTACTAAAACACTTTTTACAACTTTGATTAGACCTATATTAAAGTATGGCTCCATTGTATGGAACCCTAGTTAACAAATCCATTCTAACAAATTAGAATCGGTACAAACACATTTTTAAATTTTCGGCTAAGGGCATTTCCGATCCGATTTTGGGTTAAGTCTTCCTCCATAAACTAATCGTTTCTTCTTCTACTTTATTATATTTGGGATATATATCGCTTACACGATTATAGCCGAGAACAGCGCGACAGTCGTTTATTCTTTTCGCTACGTGGCGCTAATTTGATATTCCAAGCGAAGCCAGGTCCTTCTCCACTTGGTCCTTCCAACGAAGTGGAGGTCTTCCTCTTCCTCTGCTTCCCCCCACCGGGTGCTGCGTCGAATACTTTCAGAGCTGGAGTGTTTTCGTCCATTCGGACAACATGACCTAGCCAGCGTAGCCGCTGAACTATGTCAATGTCGTCATGTATCTCACACAGCTCATCGTTCGATCGAAATCGATATTTGCCGTGGCTAACGCGCAAAGGACCACAAATCTTTCGCAGATCCTTTCTCTCGAAAACTCGCAACGTCGACTCATCATTTGTTGTCATCGTCCAAGCCTCTGTACCATATAACGGGAATAATGAGTGACTTATGGAGTTTGGTTTTTGTGCGTCGAGATAAGACTTTGCTTCTCAATTGCCTACTTAATCCGAAGTAGCACCTTTTGGCAAGAGTTATCCTGCAATGGATTTCCAGGCTGACATTGTTGGTGGTGTTTACACTGGTTCCAAGATAGACGAAATTATATACGACTTCAAAGTTATGACTGTCAACAGTGACGTGAGAGCCAAGGAGATATTTCATCTTACCCTCGTTCACTGCTAAACTCATTTGCTTTGCTCCCTGCTCCAATCTGGAGAAAGCAAAACTAACGGCGCGGGTAATGAGATCGATGATATTAATATCACCTTATACGCGATGTTGAAGAGGCGTATACCACGGTAGTTGGCGCAGATTTTGGGATCTTCCTTTTAATGGATTGGGGATGGCACACTCTCCATCGTCATCGATTGGGGAATAGGATTCGCCTTCTCCTGGCGTTGTACTTTCAATGCCATTCATCAGGCTGGAGAAGTGTTCCCTTCATAATTTAAGTATACTCTGAGCATCGATGACTAGATCACCTTTGGAGGTTCTACAAGAGTATGCTCCGGTCTTGAAACCTTCTGTAAGCCGCCGCATTTTTTCATAGAATTTTCGAGCATTACCTCTGCTTATCAAGCTCTTCGTACTCACGCATTTCGGCCTCTCTCTTTTTCTTTCTGCAAATGCGTCTCGCTTCCCTCTTCAACTCTCGGTATCTATCCCATCCCGCACGTGTTGTGGTCGATCGTAATGTTGCGAGGTTAGCAGCCTGTTTTCTCTCCGCTGCGACACGGCACTCTTCGTCGTACCAACTGTTCTTTTGCATTTTCCGAAAACCAATGGTTTCGATTGTAGCTGTAAGTAAGGAATTTGAAATGCTGTCCCACAGTTTCCTTATACCGGGTTGTTGACAAGTTCTCTGAGAGAGCAGGAGTGCAAGCCGAGTAGAAAATCGTTCTGCTGTCTGTTGTGGTTGCAGCTTCTCGATGTCGAACCTTCCTTGTGTTTGTTGACGTGTGTTTTTTCTGTGCAGAGACGGGTGCGAATCTTGGCTGCAACAAGATAGTGGTTCGAGTTGAAGTTAGGACCACGTCTAGAACACTGGAGACGTGTCTTTCGTCTATCATATCATGATCGATCTGGTTGGTGGTTTCTCGATCCGGAGACAGCCAGGTAGTTTGATGCCTTTTCTTGTGCCGGAATCTAGTACTACAGATAACCATATTTCGAGATCCGGGGAAGCAGATCAGCCTTAATCCATTTAGGGATGTTTCGTCGTGGAGGCTTAATTTACCGACCATAGTGTCAAACATACTTTCTTTGCCTACCCAGGCGTTAAAATCGCCAAGCGCGATTTTGGCATCGGGGTGGGGGCAACTCTCATAAGTGCGCTCCATGCGCTCATAGAAGGCATCTTGGGTCACATCGTCCTTCTCTTCCGTCGGAGCGTGGGCGCAAATCAGCGATATGTTGAAGAACCTCGCTTCGATGCGGATTGTGGCTAGATGTTCTTTGCCATTTTTGCCCCCGGTAAATGCCACAAGAACCTACTCGTCTCTGTCCTTGCCCCCGTACATCGCATTTCGTGGACATCACCGCCGTCAGCCTTTATTTTTACGAGGACATCAACCAGCTGGGCAGCAGCACCTTCCGAATTAAGGGACCGGACATTCCAGGTGCATGCCCTCAATTCGTAGTCCTTATTTCGTTTGCCATGGTCGTCATCAAAACGGGGGTCATTCATCCGAGGCTTGTGGTTCCTTTTCATTGGTATGTTTTTTACGTGGCAGGTCCCAAACCCAGCGCACAACCCTGCCGAGGGGATGTTTCGCCTTCTCACTTTAGCTTTTTAGTTTAGACCCTACTGTTGAATTCTTTTATAAAAAATTTTGAACTTAACGAACCATTCCGTCGCATATGCCAAGATTTTAATTATAATTTCCGCAAATTTGTTTTATCTGATTCACAATTCGAAATTAAAAAAACAATATTGCTTTCTCCCAATAAATAAAATCGTAACAATTGTTTATAATGTATTTTAAATCTTAGTTATTGAATTTTTTGTTTCTGTAGCTGAGCAGTATCAGATCTCGATGCTTAAAAACTCTCTTGCCTTTCATGGACTCGACTGATTCTGCACATATGCAGATGCGTCCCTCGCATTGGTTGGCCGGGAGGAGGGTAATTGTTGGGTTATAATAATAGAGCTTTTGTTGTTCCTTTTATACTGAATATAAGGATCTTCTAACCTAAAAGGAAAATGTCGGTAGTTTTCTGAAATTGGTATCATGAAAGAGGATATGTGTTCTTAAACATAATGAGATTTAGTGCTAAATATAAATTAAATTGTTCTATTTCTTGGCCTAAGCCTCGTAATTTTAATATAGTAACTTATAGTAGTAATGTACTGAATTTAGCCTCTTTGGTTATATTTATGTTTCCTTTCACGTTGATACTATTTAAGAACCATTATTAATAGCAACAGCACTATCACATTCGAAATCCAGAATAACTCTTTCCAACAGGTGCTTCTTTGGACTGAGTAGGCAATTGAGAAGTAAAGTTCTCTCTCGACGAACAAAGATCGAACTCGATATGCCGCTCATTACTCCTGTCTTGCTATATGATGCAGATGTATGGAAAGGTTCTGCGGAAGATTTCTGATCCTTTGCGCATTGGACCTTCAATTGGTTCCATGTTGCGAAAAAAATAAACGACTGGCGCCCTGTTGTTAACTCGCCAATAAAAAGGAAGGCAATGAAAATGAGTCTAAGACCTATAATATAGCATTTTTATACTCTCGAAATATCTTGTTACTGAGATAATAGTTTTGTTCATCTAAATAAAGCTAATCGAGACAGATACATATAAAGATCCGTGTTGAATTCATGCCTGTGTAAGAGATACTGAAGTAATAATTGACATATCGTCGCGAAGTTTGGCGAAATCGGACCATAGCCACGGCCTCAAAATGTCTTTAAGCGAAACCGTTGTAAAAATGGACGAAATCGGATCACAACCACGCCTACTTTCCATATATTATAAAAAAAGTCACATTGTACAAATTGTGCCTTGCGAAATCGGGCAACGTCAGTGACTATCCTGACACTATTACAAACAATTTCGATCAGCCTTTTTTAGGTAGAATTTATGCTACGTATGTCGGTTAAATTGTGTGTTGTCTTAACCGTATTTCTATGATAATTATCTGTCCTTATGGCGAAAGGAGCTATAATCGGGTCTAGGCCCCGTATGCCAAGCTTAGTTATAAACATTTCTCTCGAGTTGACTCTAAGCAGTTTATTACGGTAGTTTCTCATTTTACGGACATTTAATAATCTCACCTATAGCAGATTTTGGTCGAAATAAACCATAAATCCAATGAGACGATATCCGCGCCCCCAATAGTTTTTCACTTTATTTATCCAACATTTTCTTTCCTTTGTTTAAGTTTACTAAAAATTTCACTCATCTTAATTAAATTAAGCAATAGTATATCAGACTAAGTATTTATTTTGACCTATAGTTTTAATTGGATACCGAATATGTTGTGATTCATTCATAATTACACAAAGTAATAAATACGGAATTGGTGAAAACATTTTATAAAATCAAAATTTGACAACCTCTGAAAATATGTCCTCTCCCTTTTCGTGGAGAATTGTACGGTTACACCCGAACTCAGCTCTTCCTTATGTGCATGTTTCAGATGGCTTTGTTGATATGAAACAACTATACATATTTGGGAACATATATGTATGTACAAAAAGCCTTTGTTAGGTCCTTGCAAATAATTTTACTGAACCAACAAAGCTGTAAAATACTTGCGAAATAACTTGCGACCGGTTGAAATAATACAACCCCACGAATTGTTTAACAGCTGTTTTACTGAGAACTTTACTCTGAGTGTATCATTATTGATTTCGTTATAAATTCTCTATACAATAATTCACCACTGGTTAGGAGAGAGCAATGAGAGAAACACACCCCTCAAAATAAACTCAGAACTCGCGTGTTACTCGTACGAAGCAGAAGTCATCATGAAATAAGTACATTTTGTGGGAAATATATACACATTTGCAATTTGTTTAATAAGCTGAAATATGAACAGATTGCCCAACCTAGAACAGTGAAGAATAAATTGTTTTATTATTAATTATTTAATATTTAAATCAAAGTGTGTTCCGATATTGTTAGTGTATTTTGTGCATTATATTTTATCTGAAATTGTATAAGAAAAATTAATTACAATGGATATACCATTATCGATGTTGTTGTTGCTCAGCCTTGTATTTACCGTCATAGGAGGTGTTTTAGTTCTTTTGTTGCAATATTACCTTTATTTACGATTTTCTGTACTTCCTGAAGAGAGTGCGGAACAAAAGGATATCAACACAAAATACTCGCTGCCAACGGTAAGTTAAAAACTCCAAAACTCAAAAAGTAAACATAGATATTGTCGCACTTGCATATACAATATTATTGAATATTTCAGACAATTCAGCAAACTGCACATGCCATAAATCTATCGCCGTCTACATCGTCGGTGCCCGGACACACGCATACTGTAGGTGCTGCCGAAGCAGCACCATTAATGTCAATTAACTTTGTGATGCAATTCCTTTTCCATGAACTGAAAAACTCCAATCGCGTGCGGAAATGGTTCTACCGCAAATTGTCGTTAGAGCTTGATGAACTATTGGCCAAAACTACAACTGGCAAATTGTTTGATAAGTTGACGGTGAGTTGCAATCATTACCTTACAAAAAAGAAAAACAAAAACAACACAACACTTATCTTCGAATCTTTGAAAACACTAATCCTTCCAGTGCTTTGACTAGTTTGATTAAAGTTAAAGATCCATATGCTCCAAAGAATATCTCAAATACAGAAATACATCGCAATTGGTTTGACCGTTTTCCTCCTTTGTTTTAATTAATTAAGAAATCATATCTTCGATTAAATTTTTGAATATAGTCTAATCTAACAGTTTTTGAGTCTCTAAAGTAAACTTTTTAAAAGCCTTATGAGCGTAAACCCACTTTGTAACATCTACCATATGTTGTTAATATACGAGAATCAACTTATCTTCTGAACTAAAAAGCATTTCTGTCATAAACCACTAAACTTTTTTAACAATCACAAACAAAATATTTATTTTTAAACCAATCAAACTATTATCTGTTAAACGAATATCGTATTAGAAATTTAAGCGCTATGGCTTATATAGCATTAACATCTTTCGACGATGTTATTCGAGTGTAGTCGATGTAACTTATTTTCTATATTTCACTGAAGTTCACTTTAATGAAGATAACTTTATTTGTAGATAAAAGAACTGGAGCTTGGTGATCAATTTCCTGAGATTAGAGCATTACGCGTACACAGCATTGAACTGAACGATACTGGTGATCGTATTGAAAATCTCGATTTATTACTTGAAATTCATTATACCGGAAGTTTTCGAACATCCATCGATGCCGATATGGTACTAGGTAAAAAGGGATCCCTCACCTTAATCGGTAATTTACATACTATAATACATATGTATCTTTGTTCTACTAATTAGTAATTACAACTATTTTAGTAAAACAATTGTCTGGCTTGGCGCGACTACAATTTACCCGTGAGCCGTACACACACTGGTCGTTGAGCTTTCTGGGTGATCCAGAACTTGACTTGGCGATCGAATCCAAATATCAGGGCCGTCAAATGCAATCGAACATCACCAGTTTGATTTCTAACCAAATACGGAAAGCAGTGCGACGCAAGCACACGCTTCCAAACTATAAACTACGTTATAAGCCATTTTTTCACAAAACACCAGAGGAAGATGCTGATGGAGATATACAACCAAATGGTACCCTGGAGGTCAAAGTGTCCGAAATATCGCGACTTATGTGTCCGGAAGTTGTAACAGAGGTCTACTGTACATTGACTTTAGCCTCGCTTGCATTTGTCGAGATACGTCAGAAAGATAATCGAAATGTAATAGTTTTGATTGACATTGAAATACATAAGGCGAAGAATCAACAGATTGGCATACTATTTAAGCAAAATACGGAGCAGTGCGTGGAAATTGAAGCAGTTTTGCCAAACACTCCCGCATGCAAATCCGACCTACGTCCCGGTGACATGTTAATTGCAATTGAAGGCAAACGAGTACAGTCTATCCAACAAGTGGCGAAGATATTCAAAAGTTTGCAAACTTCTGCCTACCGCTTACGTATCGAGCGTGTTATTCCCGGTATCATAAGAAATGATGCAATTTTGGAAGATCTCGAATTATATGAAGATTTGGGGGATGCCCATACGGGCTATAGTGTGTGCAAGACTCCAACTGAGCCTAATGAGTTGGGCGGTAGACAAGCATCTATCCGTCAAAGTACAGGTGACAAAGGTTCTTCCAGCGAGTCTAGCCTTGGTAATACTCCAACTAATTCTCCAAAGAAGACTAAACTTATAACGAAAGCATTGAAAAAGACCATCAGTCGTGAGCTCAGTGAACATAACAAAGAAAAAGATGAAGAACTTAAGAACTTGAAAGGCAAACAGTCATTAAAAACGGAGGATAAGACAAAGGGTCCACCAAAGGTTCTGATTGACACCGTAAGCGAAGTGGAGCATTACTATCAGCACTCAACCGTAGATCGCAGCATAAATCGTCTGATACATATGGATGATTTGAGCTGCTTCAAATTGGAAGCTAAGTCGCGCTATCTGAATGTGGGAGTGTATTCAAAAAGTGCTGGCGACGGTATATTGTTGGGCTTTGTAAACATACCAGTGGGTCAGATTTTAGCTGAGTGTTGCGAAACAAGTTTGGTGCAGTGCTGGAAGAAATATGAACTAAGTCCACCAATTCCACAAGATTTGTGAGCGATATTTTTGTGAAATCTCAAAACTATTAATTACAAATTAATTTATCACTTTTTCGCAGGAAGACGCATAAGCTTTCTAGCCAATCTGGGTTTATACCTGATTTGTGTTTTGGCGATGTGCTTTTGGCTTTTACCTGGGAAGGTAACCCGAATCTCCAACCCAGCGAGCCACCAACCAAACAAGTTTCTAAGTCCAAGAGCAAGTAAATAAGACTCATCTTTATTTAAATTTAAACTTTTGTTTAAAGAGTTATTCTTTTCTAAGAAATAACTACGCTGATGAAAAAGTTGATAACGATAGTGGTGTTTTTGAGACAAATTCGTTGCGGACCACGCCAAGTTCCAGTTCACTTACATCGACTAACCAAACGACTTCGAATCAGTTGCGTTCGCACAGCTTTGTGCGCACCCATTTTCAACGTGCAACCCAGTGCGATTTCTGTGGCAAAAAAATTTGGCTGAAAGATGCGGTCCAATGCAGTGAGTGCACCATGTGTTGCCACAAGAAATGTATAACGAAATGCCAGAATGCGACAGTTTGTGGTCCTGTTGATTGCTCCAATGTGCTGCGACAACCGTCCATCACTAGCACAACTCCAGAGTTCACAGTTACCGATGCAGACACTTGCGACGCTTCTGAAGGTGAGGAGGCCATGCCATCAATATCAGGCGAAGAGACGGCAGAAACAGTTTCCATTAAAACGCCACCAACGCCAGTGCTCGAAGTTCATCGTTCAAGTCTGACAGGTCTATTAGCGCAAGGAATAAAGCGTGTTAATTCGGCGAATAATCTCGCTATACCTGGCATTGTGTCTTCATTAGCTGGTAGCGGTGTTGGTGGATCAAGTGCTAATTTAGCCACAATGGCGAAAAGTTTGCCGCCCAGTCCACAAAGATCGCCATCTCGGTGAGTAGAAGAAGGACTATAATTGGGTATTCACGAAATTTCGAGTCCTTTAACCAAAGTACTCAAACTAGGAATTTCGAATAACTGAATTAGTTACATTTACAAATAAGCAAATTCATTATTTTAATTAAAAATTACTTACATATAATTTCAGCAAATCTTCGCTGGTTTGTAGTCCTTTTACTACTTTCGATGTAGTTACAAAACGTTTGGAAGCTATACCATCCGAAGTAACAGCGTTGAGTATCGAACAGATTAGCTCAATTAGTGAGCCAATAATCGGCATCCTTAAAGATGAAGACGTCATGACATTAGCTAAAAATGCCAGCAAGAATCTTTACGGCGAATTGCCAGCTGCTGAACGCATTGAACAAATCAATTCACTGGTGAGCTCAGTAGCATTTAGTTTATAACCAAGTTTAAATTTTGGTCTCTTATCTATAACATCCATGTATATACATCTAAATTTGTTCGCTTGTGACAGCAATAAGTTGTAATATACATTGTGAAAAGAAGGAACCCGGAAATCATAATTTGAATTCCCCGGGTAAACGATGACTGTCCTTAATTACTATGCCGAACATGAGCGCGATCTGTCAACCATTCCTCTCCGATTTTTAAAATTAGCGAACAAAGACTTTGTCTCAAATTTTGGATTTATAACCAAATTTCATGTGCGGAATCGTTGCGAATGTTGGAGAAAGCTTACGATGATTCAGTTTTATCAAAAATAGTAGCCTTCGAGTGGTACAAAGACTTTAAAGATGGCCGAGAGATCGTTGAAAACATGCCTCGTTCTAGACGACCTTCTTCAACTGATGAAAATATTAAAAAAGTCAAGGGAACTCGGCATCTCTAGGGAGTCCGACCGAATGATTTTGGGTATGAAAGGCGTTCTTGCTTGACTCGTCCCGATAAAGCTGATTTTTTTTTTTCAAAAAGAGTACCGTACATAGGTCCCTTTGGACAAGAGATTTCCTGTAGCACACTCATAGAGAGCATTATAACTGCCGATGATACATGAGTTCATGAGTTTGACATGCAAATAAGTCAACAATCATCGGAATGAAGTGAAAATATGAGACGAAATCAAATAAAAAAAACACATTTGGCTATGTGAGATTCTTTCTTGTTCCCCAAACTGAAATTGCCGACCCGTGAAACTCGTTCTTAGTCAATCGTAGAGATAAAACAAAATTCGCTGAAAGAGCTGAAGGCCATGGCAAAAAGTGCTTATAAAAAGTGTTTAAAGGACTGAAAAATTAATTGGCATAAGTGTAATAAATGTGGTGTAGATTACTTTGAAGGCGACAAAAAAAATGTGGATAAATAATTAGATAATTTTCGTTTCATTTACAATTTTCGGATCCTTATTTGTTACAATGTATACATGATGCGAATTATATATCTCGGTTTTCCGAGTTTCCTTACCGCTGTTACAAGCAACCGTTAGATGAACTGTTTTCTGAAAACAAAAGTACTAATTGTACAATACTAACTTTTTTCATTCGCATGTAGCTTAGCAAACTACGCTTGGCTTTAGACAGCGAAACGGCTCTTTATTCTAGCTTGGCATCAGGCGACACATTGAAGCGAGATAACATTGACGCCAGTAGTTCAACACTAGGAAAGTCGGAGGACCGTGTCCAAGCGCTCAGTGTAATTATGTTATATCTGTGTACTGGACTTCAACATGCCCAGGGTTTCGAACTACGTTGAAAAGAATCAAAATTAAAAAAAAAAAATTGTTAGCATAAGTGTAGAAAATTTTTGGGAACTCATAGAAATGTTGATCTGAAGGCTGAAGTATTAATAGTGGAATTTTAATGTAGCGCTAAAATATAATACCCCCATTAAATTTTTTGACAGTTTGAAAATAGCAAAATATATGGATATATACTCGTATATATTTTATGTCTATACAAGAACATCTTTCAACGCATATTCTGCCTAAATCTCACATTCAAAGACATGTAATGCGGATTGAAAGAACTTCACAGTTTTTTACGAGTAACAATTGTTTAAATATCCGAATATTTTTAATATACTTATATACATACATACATATGTATGCATGTATACGCAGGTTTGAAAATAGAACTTGGCTAGAATGTCTGTGCACACTTATTTATTTGTAGTAGTCGCAATTATTGTATATAGAAGCTGCTATATTTCGATGTAACATAACTTAAGTCTACTTTTTATAAGATAATACTGCTTTTTTATCATATGCGATGTTTTTACTGCTCCGCCCCACACAAGCGTTAATATTAACTCTTCAATTCATTTGATCACATCCATCAAACTCGCCTAAAAAATGCTAGTCCTCTAAATAGAAGCGCAATTTTGTATTATTTCCTAAATCCCCTCATTTACTCCGCAAAATTTATTCTGAATGCCATCCTGGGAAAGCGCTTTATACTCCTTGATACGGACAAAAGCTAGAAACCTGTTGCTTAAGCTCTTTATTCTTTGGAAATAACTACAGATAAGCAAGATTGTGATTTGATTGGCAATTTCATTAAATTCGTTGAAGTTTTATATATGTACTCGTATGTAGATCGTTAGGTGCTTATAAGTAACATTAAATACAGCAAAACAAGAACAAAACAAGTAAGGAAAGGCGAATTTCAGGTGCAACGAATACTTCATATTCTTGCAGCTTGCAAGATTCAAAGCCAAAGGTTTGCTATAAAAACAAAAATCAATAATACATATGTAGTATATGGGATTTGGGGCTGTCTCCTCCCGATTTTATCTCTTTTTGCCAATATTTCATATCATAAATATGTATGTCACATACCAATAAAATATTCCCTGCGATTTACGAAGGTACCTCACATACAATCGCCAATCATACAAAGTCACTAGGATGTAATATGATTGTTATAAGCAAAAGGCAATTTCATAGTCATGAAAATGAAAAGACAGTAAACAAGCAAAGAAATCTCTAAAGTCGGTTTTATGACAGTTTGATATTCACTTGTTGATACCTTGTGTAATGTGAAATATTGATCCCTGTAACCAAAGAGCGTTAATGAATTCTTTAATTAGAAGGAGAAGGTGTAAATATCATATTTGCTCCCACATTATTTACTACTGCCTAAAAGTATGCATTGATTGAGCGTTGTAGAGTTTATATTATGCTTGTAGTCTCCAAAAAAAAGCTATTTAAGCTTGAAACAAGTTCCATAACTGCTCGCTTTGCTTGTGAAATTAATTAAGTACTTATGACTATGATGTCCCTTATTTTTCAAAAACTTAAATATTGTCAATTAAATCATCAGCAACTTTATCGAAATAGAAACATGGCGGTGCAAAGTAAATATCAATGCAAAAAATTTGGGCAAAAACTTGTCGCATTCTAACCAGTAAAAAGTTTCATTTTCGCATTTTTACACTCGCACCAAACAAAATAAACATCAATGCTTCTCAAAAAGCTGTTTTTGCTTCATAGTCTCTGCGACTCTATTTAAATGCATTTTTATTTGTGTGTATGCATTACCAGGTATTGCTAACTATAAACAGTAAAATGAACAATAAGAAGGAGTTGTGTTTTTATTCAGTATTTACGAATAAGATATCCAAAAACTATATAGGTTACTAATAAAGTTCTACGAAACCGTAATAAATGCATTGTTAAAAGACACATGTTTTACTTTATTGTTAAATTTTAAAGACTTGTCAGCTTATAAACGATTTTTAACAAAAATAAATATTATTGCTAGATTGTCAATGTGCACGTCTCTGTTACTTTATGGTTATTCAATTCCTTAAGAAAAGAAAGGTAAGATGTGTTTTAAAGGTTTAAAAAAATATTTTTACAATTTTATTTTAATTAGTGCAATCACATATTCATACAAATTTTAATAGTATTTTGTGGAATTTTAATTTAAAAAATACGAAAAATTAACTTCCTTTAAAGTTAATTCAAAGATGTTTACAATATTTGAACAAAATAAATAAAAAGTAAATAAACTCGTTTAAGTGCGAAACGATGCACTCACGTGGTCCGATAAGCGGAACATTCGAAAGATCTATGTATCTTTTAGAATTCAAATTGCACTCTTTAAAAAGACCAAAAAATATCGATTTTTTTGTACTTTACAGACTTTGGGGATTACATGGGTTTCCTAGGATAAAAAACATCATGTTTTAAACAAATTTTTTCTGATATAAAAAATTTAAAATTTTATTCGAGTTCTTTATTGTTACAAACATACACTATTAACAAAGAAATTCTGAAATTTTTGGAAATAAATATTTTAAACTGGGCCATTGCGACTCCATCGGAAAAAAGATGCGCCCGAGTTAACAGAATAATTACTTGCAGGATCATCTACAGTGAAAAAATACGTGTTTTAGTTAAGACCTTAACTTAGAACTTAGGCGAAGGAAACAAAAACTGAAAATTGGATTTTTGGCAGACATTTTGACAAAAAAATTAAAATTTCAATTTAAATTACGAGACATTTTTTTCAAATACTTGCAAATGAAAAAAAAACAATGCTTCGTTCAATTCTTTAAGAATTGTATCTCATAGACGTGTGTAAATATTCATGAAGATCGAATAAAAAAATTTAATTTTTTGTAAATCGCCAACCCATGTGACCCCTTAAGCTTACGAAATATTCAGCAAATGGAACGGACAAACATAGGATCAAACTTTCATTGCAATTATCTTCGGCAGCAAGTCACAAATGTTTTCATATTCACACACTTACATTTTTCGATGAATTTGGACTACGGTCATGCAGAGTGCACAAATGAAAATTCATTTACAAATAAAAATATTTACTAGCAAATTAAAAATAAAAATCACAACATGTACACAAAAACACGAATGACCGAGTCATGGCATGATGGAAATATTATTTTTGCTCTATATATGTATGTATATAGGTATGTACTCATATTTATAGGTAAAATTTACGCCGTAAGTGGAAAATCAGTCGCACATTGGGAAAAGCCTTGCGGGCAGCGCAAATTTGTATATGTTTGTATGCAGCTGTGGATGTGTGCATATTGGGCAATTTGCCAGCATTTCGGTTTCTTTGTAAGTTCTTAAATATTTCCGCAGATGAAGCTGTCACAAAGTGCAATGGAACAATGGAGAAAAGTTCAATAAATCCTTGGAAAAATTACGACTCTAAAGTAGAGCGGTAGTGTGCTGACACAATGCGTTTACATCCTTTATCATTCAAAACCTACGAGTATAGATATTATTTCTAAATTATATATTCAAAGCATATTGGTTCATCCATTAAAAATGTTTCCCTTAAAGACAGATTTATCGTTAACTAACAATAGCAAAAAAATATTTTTTTTTTTTTTTCAAAATTTGTTACTAATGGCCAAAAGTTTCTCTAGTGGCATTTTACTTTGTGCACTAAAACACTCGTACCTACATATACTTAAAAGTAGCCCTTCAACGAAACTTCGTTTCGCTTTTTTATCGACAAGCCACTTGCCACTTGCCAATTCCTCATTCTAAATTTAGTTTGATTCATTGACATTAACGCACTATTAAGTAATTAAGAGTTTGCATAAGCTACAATATTATGAGAACATTGCTAAATTTATAAAAAAAAAAACATAACTTAGAAAATAGACGAAATTTATAGGCTTTAATTTGAAGGCAATGAGCAAAATAATAAGCTACCATGTACCCTATTTTAGTGAACTGTAAAAAAAATATAGAACAAATTGGATTTATGTTATAAAATGTGCATATGTCATATTTTAAACTAGTTTAAACGTTTACAACATTTAATTTAAGCCAACTTTTCGGTTGACCAAATTCAATCGCATACAAAAAGTTACGGCATATTTAAATAGGGGACTCACGTCTTGTCATAACGCATCGTAAAATCATAAAATATAATTTTTAAATTTGTTTAAAAAAAATGCGTTGGATTACATCCAAAAAAGAGATCACGCAACTAAAATTCTCAACGCTATGTTTTCGGTTCGTTATAATTTATAACTTTATAAGACTATATGAAACTCCTCATTATATTTGTTAACAACTATCCTTTGTTCATTTAATATGCCCCGAATGTTTTTTCACAAACTCAAAATTACCGAGATGAAACTTTTGTAATCACTTCTTCACTTTCATAATTATTACCGATTTTGTTTTTTAATCATGCTCGATACATATTATATCTTCTGCAATGTGGACATTTTCCAGCGGTAGCGGAAGTAGTCGAGTGAGGCAACAATCTGCTTCTCTGCTTGAGAAATTAGAACTAGATATACATATTTACTAAGACAGTCCTTCAAAGAGATTAGAGGCTCAGAATCTATCAAAATTACACCACACCAGAGGCTTAAGCTTCCACATCTGAAATACTTTGAAACTAAATTTAAATTTAAAATTTTTAATAGCTTTACTTTAAAGCTTTTTGGCATAGCTTATGTGCCTGAAGATATGAAAATTATCTCTAGTTACTCACTTTCAAGTAATGCTGCTGCGTCCTCAACATATTTCATGGTCTGGAATAAGGTTTTGAATTTTGGTTCAAGAAGTTGAAAATCGCAATTGAACAAGAGAGCGCTTCTCCGCGTATAAGAATCGAAGAAAATGCGTAATAAGAGTAGTGTACATACATCTATAAAAACAATTCATTGACTCGTGATTGCAATTTTTTTATTTGGACAGTATTCTTTTAAATTTTGTTTTCCAAATTATTTCGGTTTTGTTTTGATTTTCGTTCGATGCTCCTTCTTTACAACTTGTACGTATGTACATAATGGCATTTAAACATCTATACACATAAAACTATACAAAGCCAAATGTTTATAAATAAATGGGTTAATACGCACTATGCAGTACAGTAATTACTCGTTAAAATGAACACTTTTTTTGTTGGGCCGATAGCGACCGCTCCTCGACTATCGTTATTAGTGTCTCAAGTACTACCAAAGAATATTTATTAAAAATGTACTTTATGATCATTTTAATTGTCTTATAAAGAGGTGAGGTCTTTTCTAACTAAGATAAAAATTAATAAATTAATATTTAATTACTTTTTAAAAGTGTTACTCTTTTTTAAGATTTGTCAAGAATGTTAATACATTGAAAAATAGACTGGCTCAAGATCAGGTAATTTTTAATGAGATTATTTCATACACCGTAATAAAACAATTTGTCAAAATCGATAAGATCATTCGTCATTTCAATAAATGGCTTACAAGTATTAAGTTAGTAGCATCGATTCAAAATTTATATAAGCTGTCCACGATTCGCCATTTCTCTGCTCGTTTCTGCCTTGTCTTGTTGTAAAAAAACTTACATGTAAAAGCAATAACAAAGTTATGGTGTTGAATTCGTGCAAGAAAGAGAGAGAGAGATTAAAGCGCTATCTTCAATGTTTTGTTTGGCATTTTTTAAAACAGTTTTACTATTGTGAATGGTTCAAAAGACAAAAGAAAATACAAATTTACTTTAATTCTCTGGTTTTAAGAATTTAAGACTTTGATTGTAAAAGCTTTGGACTTAAAATCAATCATAAAATATATAGAAAACAAAACTGAAGACAGAGCAAACTTATTTTTGGCACAGTTGAAAGAATTTCTCCACAGATAAAGGAAGGGAGCACAATTACTCAATCTTACCCTTCTACATTCTTCACCATATCCATGCTCAGACAAATATACATATACCTGAAACTATACTATAATGTTTATTAATAAAAATTACTTTCCCATTATTCGCCTTGATCGACATAAACTCAATGTTCGTTAAACCGGCGGCCTACTGTAGCTCTTTATCTGGTCTCTCCATTTAACTTTTTCTCGAAATTAATTTTCTCTTGTTAGCATGTAGATATTAGCGTTTGAGGGAGTGCATGGTACTCTCTGATATCTCTCGACCTGTGTTGTGATTGCCATAGACTGTGCCTATTTACATGCACATACAACCCACATAGGTATGTAGGAAAACGTGTGCATAGCTTTTATTATTTTACTTTTGTTTTGATTTCGTTCGACGCAATTATTCTTTCTTCTTCCGTGGTATAAAAACAGCTGATGGCGGAGCTTTTTAACCATTTGAAAAACGGAAGACACACGAAAAGTTCAGGTTTAGCGTTTTTGAAATCATTGATCATTATTTTATTGAAATTGAAAGTGTTAAACGCGAATAAAAAAGGTGCCAATCATTAAACGAAAAATTAAAAATAAAATTAAAAACATAAAAAAGTGACTTGCATAAAAATTATTGGCAGCTGAAAAGTGTACATAAGTGCGTGCAGCACGGGTGAAAGACCCCTAAAGTTAACTTAGCTTTAGCTTCGAAACCAAGTATTGCAACATTTTCTATTGCAAACATATTTGTGTAATAAAAAAATAAAATAAATAAAAAAATCCCAAATAGTGTTGGTTAAAAAAGGCACAAAAATGCGTCCATTCGGTAACGATATCACTAATATTGCCAACAACAGTGGCAACAGCAACGGCGGCGGTGGAGGAAATAACAATAATAATAATAACAATAACAGAGTTGCCACCAGCAATGATAATAACAGTGACAATGTGCAGATAACTGACGATCCGCGCGTGCCGCCACACATTGCCCGCATGGGAGGCATAGTGACCTGCTCACCGATTGCCGGACGCGGTATTATTCGAGTGGTTGGGCGCTGTGAAGATGCCAAAGAGAATAATATTTTGGGTACGTAGAAACGCTGAGTTGATAGAGTTCTTTTTCAATCCGTTCGCACATTTTCCTGAGCCAACAACGGTATTTTTGGCACTTAAACACTTTTTAAAGAATCAAATGTGTTGTCAAAGGCCTGTTTGACAATAGCCAGCCTTACCGTGCGATTCTGTAACGTGATACAGTCTCAAGTCTCTAAATTTGAGATTTTAAGTTAGAGACAACTTTTGAGACTTGAGACGATTTTGCTATTCTGTAAGTGACAGTCTCAAAATCTATTACATTTCATCATTCAGAAATGTTTTTACACTTGAATGAAAATAAATATGTATCGACATATTATACATACAAATATTAAAATTTTTATAACATAGTCAAAAACCATAATTATCTATAAAAATTAAAATATTTGTTGACTTTGTTTCATAATATTTCAAAAATTTATGTAAAATTGATTTATTTTTAACCTTTTTGTGTTTGAGTTGCTTACAAAATATAAAAAAATTACAAATCGATTAATATCTATTATGATCCCTATTCAGTATATTCAAATTGGCAGCAAGAGTTCTTTTTAGTTTGTGACCTGCTAACTCTCAGGTCTCAAATTTGAGTCAATATTTTGAGACTAACGCTAGAGACTGGTTAGTGAATAGTAACAGTCACAAATTGAGACTTTACCTCAAAATATCTCAAATAGAGACTTGAGACTGGTTACAGAATCCCGCTATTAATGTTATCCCTCAATTGAAACATTAACCGTGACATAACCATCGGGCTAGACTAAATGCATGATTCAAATTTCTTTGGCAGTTTAATGACACTTGGCGCACAAACTTAGGCTTAGCTGTTAGGCATAGCATATACATAGGTATTATATTAGGTAATAAGTGGAACATAAGTCTAAAA
The DNA here is from genome assembly GCA_027475135.1 of Bactrocera correcta. Lineage (NCBI taxonomy): Eukaryota > Metazoa > Arthropoda > Insecta > Diptera > Tephritidae > Bactrocera > Bactrocera correcta. The sequence continues at coordinate 55,365,955 of CM050326.1, read as the reverse complement.
TATCAGTATGTATGCACTAATGAATACTTAAGCACATAACTTCACACAAAGTTTATTTTAAAGTCGTACTAAATTCAAGTAAATGCATGAATCAACAAAAGCAACCCAAAGTTGTAAAGCTACTAATCAGCTACAGCTAGACGATTGTGATGTAAATAGCAAATATACGTTTTAATATTTCTAGCCATTGAGGCGCACTGAAGTGAGCGTTTAGATTGCACGCACTCTGGTCGGGCATTGCTTTGAAACCAACATTTACATTGTTTGAATACGTCGAACAAAGTGAAAAAGCCTCATTTTTTATGGGGTGTTAGTGTTTCGCCATTCGCAAGGCCGCGATTGTTCAATGATTTCCATATATCTAACTGGTGAACTGCATATATTATATATTTGAAATGTAATTGTTGTTTGTAGGTCAAAGGTGAACCAAAGATTTTATTTAATAATACAAATTTTCCTTAAAAAGCGCTAACTAGATATTATTCACAAATTTACAATCATAATTTTATTATTATCCCAAGGCTCTGGCTCTCAATGGCTTGAGTAAATAATAGAAAAAACTTTTATTAAGAGGTCTCTAAAATTTGTGTCGAAGAATTTTCTTAAAACCCAGATTAAATAAGAATCAAAATATACCACATTTAACAAAACACTATCTTTCTACGTATGAATTATTATTAACAAAGCTTGCGCACAATTCATTGATTCATACTAGCAGTAGCCCACGAGACGAGGTACATACATATACTTATCTGTTTTCGAATAACAATTTTTTGGAATTTCCTCTTTGGTATTCTAAGAGATATTTCATGGTTCACTTGAAATTTCTCTGTGTTATGAATCAGAGTGCTCTGCTTTCGTAAAAAATATGTAAATACAATCAAATCAAATATATTTATAGTAGAAAATTTGCCAAGGCAACTATAACATTATTTTGTATATATGCTATTGTTCTCAGTATATTGAAATCATGAGTTTCCCTGGAGTATTGCATACATGAAAAGGGAAAAATGAAAAAAGGAAAAAAGCAACTGTTTTTGCCTAAATACATGAGCTACCCAAGTGTAATCCTATTGACAATTTTAAATGTTCTTAAAGTTTCGTTTTCTTATTTAATAATTATCAAGTTGAAAATATGAAGTTTTTAGAAAAAATTTTATTAAATATTAGTTTAATTGTATTAATACATTAATATACATTCTGAATGCTTGAAAGGCAATTCACAATAACAAAAGAAGTAGAAAAGAAAATTTGGTTGAAAAATATGAATTTTGAAACCAAATTTTCGTAAATAATTTAATATTTTGCTTAAAGAAAATCATACTTCAAACCCCTTAAAATATATGAGACAAATGGTCTTGAGAGGTGCTTGAATCCGACATTTCAGTACACTATACAATGAGTTGGTAAAAAAGGCCATAAGCTTCTCAGTAGCCGGATGACAGTAACCAGTTGCTTTTCATAATTAAAATTGTGCACATAATCTTTGTTTACATTGGTATATCAATGTTTCGGTATATTTTCAGTGTTCAACGAACACAGTAATAACAGTAATAACGGCAACTTGGAAAATCTGGTTTACCTTAAAATTTTTTGCTAGTTAAGTATTCTTTGGCTACATACTTACATATGTACATACTATATAGCATATATGACAGCTATGAAGACATCTCTTCGTTGCACATAATTAAAAATTCTGGTTGGTGTAAATGCTGCTTAGTTTCATAACACACGCAAACATGTATGGGTGCTTATATGTACTTTTTTCAATGAGCAATATGTGTTTTCCTATAGCCAGTTAGTGCACAATTTTATATATCGTATATATTGCGTGTTTGACCGCTCAACCAATTATTTGTGCCATACGTACTACATACATACATACGTGCATACAGGTTGCAACTCATTACTCATATTATCATTTCTTAAAAAGGTAGGTGCATTTTAAGTTGTATAATTTTTTTACGTGTAAACAATTTTTATACTGCTCTTTTGTATGCACATATGTACATGTATGTATGTACATATGTATATGCAGGTACACAGTGCACAAAAGCTTTCATATGTGTAATTATATAAATAATTGCTTTACTGCTAACAATATTTCCTACGAAAAATTGCGAGCCTAACATAGATTGAATATGATTGATTCATTCATATCAATGCAGGTTGTTATGTAGAAATATGGTTGAAATAAACATTATTATATTAATAGTCTATACTTAAGTTAAAACCTGAAAAACAGCTGACTGAATTGAGAGGGGGTTATACATACTATTTAGCGGGCCCACTTATTTTCGATATATTCAATCTGTGTTCATCAGTGAGCAAAGAAAAACCCCTTACACTGCAGAAATTGTTGAAATTCTTAAAGTACGTACTCAAATTATCTACATAGCATGATCGTTTATAGTATAGCGGTCTTACTCAACTCTGCGGATCCAGAAAATCGGCTAACGTTGCTTATATTGGAAGAGAGTGGAACGATCCTTGTCACTCTTTCTCAGATCAAATGGAAACATTTTCAATACTTATTTCATATACATATATTTCTAAAAAGATCATAAAGTCAGTCAACTTCATTACTGCCATAAGTTGCTCGGTCACACGTCACTATTACAACCACGAAGCTGCGAAATATTATTTTATCATGATTCCAGAATATGCAGATAGTCTCTCAGACTTGAAAAGTTTGACATTTCGGATGTTAAACATATTCAAAACGTTTTGTTGTATGAGCGCTATTACTCTTGCTTACAGTAACTTAAAATATTTATCTCTAACTCTAACTAACACCATTATTTTTTATAATTTTTGACATTTATTACCTCAGCAACAGTGCATAGTGACTTAATTCAATTTTGTCGATGAAGCTCCATCAAGGAGCAGTGTTTATCGATGGTATGATGAATCCAATCGAGGTCATAGATCACGTCAAGACGAATTTTGTGGAGGTCGTCCAAAATTATTTCTTTTTCCGGAAACTATTGATGCTGTGGGCAAACTGATATTGAAAGATTTTTATGAGACTCGCTTGATTGATAACAATAACATTTATTATATTTATTGCATGAAAATGTGATTATAGAAACAAATTTTCACGTGGGCACCCACACAATTTGTTGATCGCTCGAAAACGGTGTCGATTGGTCGAGAGAAATGTTTTTCAAATATGATAGCGTTGCCCTGAAATAAGTCTGCGTCGTCGTGACAGTTGATGAATCGTGGATTTACTTATATGAGCTCGAAATGAAACAGCAATCGAATATATGTATGGGTGTTTCACGATGAGCCCAATCTAACAAAAGTTGTTCGCACACAAAGAAATTCCCAGCAAAAAGGTTTTCTTTTTTTTTGGAAAAATTGAGCATGTCGCAACCACACCACGGGAGCTAGGCAGAATTGTAAATTCTGAGTGGTGTACAACCAGTTGTCAGTTGTCTTCCAAAAAATCAGGAAAACCAACCACCGAAGACGGATCACTTCTCACCACAAAGATGCTACTTCTTATACATCGATTGAAACGACTTTTTGGAGCACTTAAATTATCGATTTGATAGGTCATCCTCCGAATAGTCCTAACTTGGCAAGGAATGACTTGCTTTTATTTCCGCTCTTAAAAAAACAAAGTAGAAAGTCAAGGTTTTTCGGAGGTACCTCAATAAAAGTGGCAAAAGTGCTTTGAGAATTGATTCAAACGTCTGCAAAAGTATATACATATATCTTAGTCGAGAATATTTTGATAAAACAATAAAGTTATTTTCGATAATTAAAATTTGTTTTTGATCTCTAATCCCGAAATATAAAAAGTGACCTACGTACTCGTATACCGATAAATGTAGTATAAAGTAAAGTGGAAATACGAAAATTATTTTATTAGGTATAGGCGCCATAAAGAAATTATTTATCCAATTCAACCCAGTTTTGACACACAGGCATACTACATATTATTAGCATAATAAATTTCCAAATTTCTCAGATATATTCCTCAGATTGACATAAGTATGTACATTCGATAAAACAATCGCAATTGGATCTTTAATCCACATATTAGGTATCTGGCAGTTAATATACTTAACTACAGTTCGTCTCATCATTTTATATATGTATGTATGTACTTACATATACATATGTATAAGTATATAGCCCCATATCTAACTCGTCAATTTTTTTGTGATACAAAAAACTGTTAAATGAAAAAAGTTATTATACTCTGTAGCAAAGCAACATGTTGCATTGAATTCTGAAAATTATTTGGACGTACGCACCGTATCATGCTTATTATTTATTTTAATTTTATTGACTTTATTCGGTATTAAAGCACCATCATAAATAATTTAGATCGTAAACAAACATTATATGTACATACATATAAAGTACCCGCAAATTGTAAATAAAACGCAAAATTTTTAATTATTGCTAACATTTATTTTGACGCCTTCAAAAAATCCCCATCAGATGTTATATAACTTACTTATGTCAACGATTTTTCCAGGCCTCAAAACAATTTTCATAAGCACTTTTTAGGATGGCTTTCGCCTCCTTCAGCAAATTTGGTTTTATCTCTTCGATCGACTGAAAACGGATTTCATTCCAATAATTGATGACCGGTTTGCATGTCGAAACTCATAAACCTATGTCTCATCAGCTTATGTATTGTATATTGATTTGCATTAATATTGGATCGGTATTCGTACATATGTACATATGTCCAAAGAGACCTACTTACGGTACCCTTTTTGAAAAATATTCAGATATATCGGGACGAGTCGACAGGAACGCGTTCTAACACCCTCCTGGCGATTTTCAAGCACCATATCCTTAACTCTTTTTTTTATCATTTTCATCAGTTGAAGAGGTCGAACGTCGTCCAGAACTAGGCATTTTTTCAACGATCTTTTCACCTTCTATCGAAACCTTTTAAGGCTACATACATACGTATGTATATATGTACCGTGATTTCTGGGGACTTTTTTGTCCTTATTCTAAGACAATTTAAATCGCCTCGCCATCCTTAGCTTTTTGATATACATAAGTATCTACATATGTATGTATACATCTTTGAAACCTTTGTGCATTAAGTAAAAAAAAATAAAGTTTTAAGGCCTCCGCAACATTTTGCGAAAGTAAGAATAATAAGGTATTGAACTTTTTTATTACAATCTTATCATATAATTACCAATTTGTTAATTGCGTAGGCAATGCCTTAATACTCGCATTCATACATACTTATATCCCACTATATGTATGTGTGCATATACATATGTTTGTAAAAGTATATGCCAGGTTTAATATGTACATACATATGTATGTAAATATAAATATTTTCCATTACGTATGTAATACACAAGTTGTTATGGTTTAAAATCTGCGCATTTTGAAGCTTTTGCGCACTCACTCTCATGCAATCTTGTAGGTACATACGTACATTACATGCAAGCTTTGGAAATTAATATATTCAAATAATAATTATAAACACCGAAATTTACATCAACCAAAAAGGGGTGACGCCAAATTAACCAAGTGCAATTGCATCTAATATAAATCCGTTTGTTTATTTTCAAGCCGCCCTGCCAATTGTCGTTAGCAGCTGTCTGTTGCTGGCAACTGATCAAGTTGATATGTCTCGTGCTTTGGTTTTTTTTCCGGCGTCGTAGCAGACCCTTTGTCTACTGCTACGAACTGGTGGGATTAACCTCTTGGTGCTTTCTGCTTGATATTTTCTACTTTCTTTTCCTTTTTTTCTACGTCTTTGCTCCTCTCTCGCTTTCTCTAAACAATTCGTCGTGTTTGAAACACCTTTTCAGGAGTAAAATAATTAAACAGTTTTCCCTACAATCTCTATATAATCAAGTACATTTGCATGCATTTAATTGTATATACATACATAATATATTAATGTATATATTATATTGTTATATATGTATGTATGTATTATATTTACATTTTTTGAAAACAGTTCTCTTAATGAATGACTTGTACTTTTACCTGCATTTATGCAAACTACTACATAAGTATGTATAAATACATTTGTATTTATTTATGTATATGATTATGATTACACAAAATTCGAACAAAGACCTTTGTAGTTTTCTGATGGAAAATAAGAAAATAAAAACTTACTATGTATGTAGACGACTCTTTGTGTTGGAAAATAGTATATTTTCCAGGCTTTTTCAAAAATTTATTAAAGAGAGAAAATTTTGTTATTCTTATGTGATAAAATACTGAAAATATAGTACAAAACAAAATTATAGGTACTTATGTATGTACATACATACATACATACATATATTCTCTCCAAATAATATTATATTTGGACATTGAAAGAGTCGTCACTTTAAATATTTTAATGGAGATAATTTTAGTTCAGTTATAATTTATTTTATTTTTTATACATTTTTATTTTATATATGTACATTTTTTGTGCATATATGGGGAAGTCGAAAAAATATTTTTATGTTTTGTCAGTTGATGTCTTTGCAGCCGTATACTTATCTCCAGTTTTACCAATCCATTCTGTCTTACCATATAGTGTTGGAAAAGTCAGATTTTAAGCTTCATTTAACCAAAAACAAAAAATAAATAAATTCGGGGAAGTTGAAAAAAAGTTACAACTGTTCAAAAATCATTAAAAATAAAGAAGTAATTTGCTTTATTTTGAAATTTTTGTATAAGAAAGGGAAGAATGTCGCGGAAGCCACCAATAAAATTTGTGAAGTTTACGGAGACGATGCTGTATCAATTCGTGCAGCACAACAATGGTTCACTCGCTTCCGTTCTGGACGTTTCGAAATATGAAAAGATTTTTTCAACTACCCAATATACTACATACATATGATAAATGTAAATGCCTAAATTGATCACTTTTATTTAAATATTTTTATATACATACATATCAATACACTGCCTTAAATATTATAGCAAAAGCTCATTTGTTCCTATAATTGTGAACCAAAGTATAATGTAGACATAGAAGTTTGCTCGAAAGCTTTATTACAAATTAGTGCTCTCTGCACACAACATTGCATATACATACGTTTTAGGCACTTCAAAGATAAAGATCACAGAAGAATTAAAAATATAAATACATACATATATGCGATCAACTAATACCCTGGTGAAGAAATACAAAGAGAGAAAAGCACACTCTTGGTCAAATAATTATGACAACAGTTAAGAGCTTAAGTTAGGTCAACTCACTGCCGCCCCTAAATAAAAGCGGCAACAGCAAAATTCTGTCAAAAACGTCACAAGCCCATATACATATGTATTTTGTATGGCGATTACCTTATTCAACGCGATGATGAGCGTTGAAAATTTCGAGTTTGACAGCGAGTTAAGGAATAAAGTGTTTTGCAGAAAAGGCAGAAATTGTAAATTTTCCGAAAATGATGTTTAATACTTGTACAAATGGCTGTAAATATTATTAAAAAAATTTATTTTTTGAGTGGGAAATTTTATTTCCTTTTTAAAAAAAAATTACGTAAAAATGGCGTAATAATCACGTTCATATGCCATATAATGAAATTGCACTAAAGTTGTATATTTCTTATCGAATAAACATATATTGTTACGTTTCTCTGGCTCTTACTGTAAATTCGTTTAAGTAGAAGAGAAAATGTTTAAAGTGTAACATATTATTAGAATGATGCATGAAAATTGCGAGTGCACTATTTACTAGATGTAACCAATATTGAAATAAACCTAAAATCACGAAGCTGTTCACAGATAAAACGACTTTAGCTAGTCGTAATGAACAACTTTTAAGAGTGATAATTTCACTCTCTTTTATTTTAATTACTCTTAAATTATAATTTCTTGTCAAAAGCAAATGTTTTGATTTTAATATCTTCTTTACCAGCTGCATGCACAATAAACCTCTCACTCAATTTCTGTCTGTGAGTTGATCGCGTCGTTTGTGTTCTTCTAAATATTCTTCCCAATAAAATAATAATTCTAAAACGAAACCTCGCGAAAATCCACTTGTATGTTGTGAGAGTGAAAATTCAACTGTATTTGGTTATTATTAATTCATTTCTGAAAAGTTTAGAAAATTGTCAAGAATGGCACATGCTGTGGTGCGTGTCGTAGAAAGATGTGAAAATGCGCAAGATAATGAGTCATTAGGTAATGTACTTTCGAAACTTATTCAATAATTATCAGGCATTTGACTTTTCAAATTTAGTTAAGTAGTTTACTAAAATTGTAGCAAAAATAAGCAATAATTAAGTTGATTGCGATAATTGTTACAAAAATTGTATATACATATACCAATTAATTTATTACATATTTTATGCATTATTATCAATATACATATATATCCTACAAACTACCTAATACTATAGTAAACTCAAATATATACGTACATATATGTAAGTATATTGGCATACCCCTACCCAATATATTCATAAATCAATAATATGTAAAAGTTAGGAAAAAACTCAATGGTTAAAGGAGGTTTCTCTAATCTTTACAAGCTTTTTCTTGATTTTATTTGATTTTATCATATTTGTTATAAGTAGCCCAAGATTAAAATTTAATGTAGCAAAATCATTAAATATTTTTTTTTTATTATTTCCAGACTTGTCCGAATGCCAGCTGATGCAGATTCCCGACGCGGTTTATCATTTGATGCGCAATACCCAACTAAAGACCTGTGATCTGAGCAGCAATGTCATCAAAAAGATACCAGCGAAATTTGCGCTCAAATTTAATCTCATTACAGGTAAGTGTTTCGATAAATACATTAGTCAATATTCCATGACTTATTTGCATCTACATTTTATTGCTTGAAGACCTTAACCTCTCGCACAATCAAATGACCAAATTGCCCGATGAGTTGGCAGATCTGAATGCGTTGGCACGGCTAAATATCTCACACAACTCATTTATTGTTTTGCCACCAGTTGTGTTTAAAATGCCCAAATTACGGGAACTGGACGCCAGTCACAATGCGATCATTGGCAAGTTCCCTTTACATAATAATAATCGATTTAGTTAACCACAACAATAAAATATTATTCTCTTTAGAAATCGACACTGATGAAATGATCACAAGCGATAATTTAGAATTGGTTAACCTGCGACATAATCCCTTGGGACGAACCTGCCACCGCAAATTGAAAAATGTCAGCACATCATTCCGCCTCGAAATTTCGGAATACAATGAGGATGATGATTGGTAGGCTTGTGGGATGTTTAGACAATATTGTAAAGAAATTAAAAGAGAAATATAGCTTATATAAATTGGGTTATTTTATTAAATCTAAGACTGCTAAGGATATATTATAAATACAACTTAGCAACTGATTATGTTAATACATTTTACTATGCGTGGAGTCAACCACAAAGTACTTATTTAGTGATTAAATTAATTATAATCTTAGTTACTAAAGAAAGCGTACAACGTTTAACTGAAACAAACTGCTGATTTAGTCAACTTCCAGTAAATAATTATAAGCTTTAGGCTTTCACTAACTGTAAATCTGTGGAGGACATCCATTTAATAAGCCGTCTTAACAAAGAACATAGTTGTAAGAAAGAAAAATGAGTTTGGTAACTTTCGAGTTTAAGTAAGCATAAAAGCACAAACCCTTAAGTAAAATGGTTCTATTGTGCGTAAATCTATCATAAAATAATTTCAAAGCATTAACGCCAAAGATATAATTTAGCTACATTGAACAATTTTATCAGCTATGTAAGCATACACCTAAGACAAAATGTATATATACTTAAAACTAGAGTTTTTAATGTGATTTCTTTGCTAAACTATTTTTAACACTCTTATAACAGTTTCGGAGAATTTCAATTCGCTCTCGTAGCATTGGAAAAAAGCTAGTCAAATATGGTTTACAATTTTATTTTTGAATTTTTTGAAACTGCCTTAAACAAAATTTAGATATTTTTCAATTAATACTTATGTACTTATGTATATCATTGATTCCTTTTTGGAATGCAAAATGCATCAGTAGTGTGTAATTTTAAATTGTCCAAAAATGTGTTTACCCAATAGAATATGTTTTATTTGTTTACCTAAATCTTTATACTATTTATAAATAAAGTTATGTTTGCCATTTAGGGTAAAGAAACACGATCGAGTCCTTCATCTTAAAATTTTAGAACAATTTATTTGAAATTGTATGTTTCGCATGGAATCGCGACTATTGAATCGTTGAAAATGCTGCAGAAGTGTTTTTGGGAGGCTACTTTTTTACAAACACTGGTATTTGAGTGCAGGTTTGATGCAGGTTTAAAGCCGTCGAAAACTTTCTTATGTCCATCCACTTTTGTTGTAGACAATAACTTCAAAAAGTTAAGTAAACAATGTAAAGTATTTATAGAGGGTCATAAATCAAGATCGATACTGAAACAAAATTGGGCATTGAAAGGTTTCTTTCAAAACATTTTAAAAAAGGTGTGTTGCAGTAAGTTATCGGAAAGGAAATCGCGAAAAATATTACAGGGATATTTTATAGAATAATGTAAATAACTGAGTAATAGTTCATACTTTTTCACAATACTTATTTATATGACCACATATTTATGGATGAACGACAGTAAATTGTGAAAGTGGAATATTACGAAACAATTTAATAATTCTTCTTCTATTCGAACTTCTGATTGATATCGAAGATTTTTATTTGAAATTTAGTAAAAATCTGCGAGGTTCTTGCTCTCAAGTCAAATGTCTGGGCCAATGTGTTCTGAAGTTTGCAATTTGTTTCAATAACTCCTTTGTTATAAGTTTTATGCCAACAATTTAATTTTCAAGAAAGGTCTAAAAATTTTACTTTCATTCACTTTCGGAATGCGACTATAACACTGATATAGAGTCAGGAATATCCCAGTGATTTGGTAAGATTTGGTTTCGTTTATTTTTAAATAATTATTTCAATTTTTTTCTTCTAAAGTCAGAAAACACCAAACAAAATAACTTATAAATATGTACATAGGTTTATTATGTCAATTTTAGGATATATTCATATAAACAGAGATAAAAAAGTGTAAAACATATATATGTTATGTTTATTAATATCCTTTGATGAGCATATTTTCAAAGACCAGCAATAATCTTTCATTGTATGATGATCACATCAACATTAATATCTCTCAGCCACCACCTATAAATCCTGGTGGAGACGCTCTCTTTTCTATTCGCTATAATTTCCAAAATTATCGAGCTGATTGCGAGGAGAGTCTAACTAAAGTTTATCTGCATACATAAGTACTTTGCACAACCTTTTTAATACCAACAACAATATACACAATATAAAGTCAACCAGAAATTTGGAAATCCTTAAAGGTTAGTATCTTCGTGGTATGAGATTTCAACTAATATTGAAAATTCTGTCTTTTCTCAGTCGCTTCACACAAATTCTGTGTTCCATAATCTTTAAAACCTGCAAAACTACTATATATATCGTAAGCTGCTCTAAATTAACACTGCGATCATTTTCACAGCACTTTTGTTAACAGCATCAACAAGGAAATACAAATAGAGAGTTATTATAAATTCAATACAGTTGATTCAGGCAGTCCTCATACATGTTTGTTGAAATATACATATGCCGGTCTATAAAACGCAATCACATTTTATAATTCCATCAACGCCACGACGAGATTACTTTCAAATTTTCTTGCTGACGAGAATTAAAAGTGTTTTGTATGGCGAAATCTTGCTAAATTCAGTATATTAGTCTGATAATGTACTCAGCAGCCTAAATATTGTGATTAAGGTAGTAGTCTGGTAGAAATTCGAAATATTTCCGGAATTAAAATGAGTTTCCTAGAGCGCCTTGGAGTCCAACTTTTAAGGTCGACCGAACTTTAAACGCGTTTTTCTCAAAACAATGTTTTTATGGTCGGCCCGGGTCTTAACTTTTTTTCTACTTCGAGTGACAATAATAATAGTAATAAAGTATTAAATTTTTTCAAAAACATTTTATTTTGTAATGTGTAAATAAAAACACTCTAAATATTCAAGATAATTCATTTTTGTTTTCCTATAAAAAAACCACCCTCCAAAGCAGTCATGAAAATAGGCATAAGTTACCAGACTACTACCTTAAGTGTCGGCCTGAACGTGGGGTAAGGTTATAGAGTTTTTTAACTTATTTCAAAGCGTTTGTCAATCCAGGAAAATGGCTTGACGACATCGGTTCTGGCAGAACCACTTGTGTTAGACATTGAAGTGATTTGCGAATTTTGGATTTCAGAATTTCCCAACGTGCACTGCGGCTAAAAATTTTGAACTATTTTTGAACGACTTAAAAAGTTATTCAATTCCAGCCAAATTCGGCGTGCGGGCATCACATAGCGAAAGAACTGTATATTTATTTTTATGTTAGGTGTGATTTTGCGTTTCTTCATATACGAGTAAATATTCATATTAATCACCTATAAAAACAGTTCGACTCAGTTGAATAAATATTTGAGAAACGTTTTTTAAATAAATATGTAAAATAAAATCACAAAGAAATATTAAATTTATTTACGTAACGAACAATGTCAATTGTATAAACCGAGATATTTTTGTTGTTGGTTTTCCAAACACACTTACGTAACACATACTGTAGGTGGTATTTAACGCAAGTAATGGGCTGTTAACGGCTGTAACCATGCAAACTCTTTCAATGCTTTGGAATTTCCTGGTAGTCGCGACTTTCGGGGATGTAAGCAAGTAGAGAAGGTCTATCATATAAGGGCTACTATATATTTATAATAAAAATAAATAAAGAATAAATGGCAAAATGTAATTTGCGTATCAAGCCCACGATATTCAAGAACATATAGTAACTCGAGCAAAAGGAGTCGGCGAAATCAGAACCGTATCACATTATCATCGGGATCAACTACATGAATATTCCTGATAGGTATCTAGTACACTACTTCGAAAATTGTGTAAATAACCAGTGTGGTAAAATAATTTTTTCTATTCACTCAATTCGCATTACTCGAGTTTTTCAACATGTTACTCGGCGTACGTCATACCTTTCAGCGCATTTTTAACGACGTCATTCGTAACTTCCCTTTCTTAGATCGATGACTTTATATTTCGTCTGGTTAGTGCTACCAGCACCTTCAGAGCGCTCTTCAATAGTATAGAACATCGGAATGGTATAAGAAACACTTCGAAGGAGAGATTTGTACTGGAGTAGTTTCATGCAATACTAAAGCAGCTTAAGCAATTTGTTGCTAATGCATAAGTTTCACAACAGATGCGTCGTTGCAAGGTCATATTAATGTTCACGCTTACACCAACTCTGCTATGTTACAAAGGTGCCTGGTATGACGATCAACGAACAGTTTTTATAGGTTAACTTGGATTTTGAGAGATATCTAATAAAATGAATAAGGTACTTGTAATGATGGTAACATATCCTTTTGTTAAACATGGTTTTAGAACTTTCCGTAGCCCCATATATATAGCTAATATCAACTTGCCAAGTATTGGATTTGATTCAGTAGCTTTAAATGAATCAATTTACAATGATACCACTTCACAATTTCTATGATCCAAGAATCGCATTTGGACTACTATATGCAGTCATTTGTGAAGCCTTAAAAATAGAACATCGGTACCCAAATTTATAAGTCGAAAAAGATATCTCCACCTAATATATGTATAAATCTCGTATTAATGGCGGCAAATAACTTACAACATCGATTACGATTGATTTCGGGACAAAATATCTTGGGTAAAGGAGTGAACCCCTTGCCGCCCAGCGCGACTTAAATTCGCTCGACGCCCTGCTATCAAATTTCCTTCCCATTCTAATGATCCTTGCCAGCTCGTCAACTGTACAGTAACCTACGATTCAAATATGGCTTACCATCCATACAAATCCATACAAATCTTATTCATCTCCTGACTCCCTGAATATAGCGCAGTGTGATGCAATTCGGATAGATGGATGCCAGACAGTTGTATAACATTCTAATAATCTGTTGTGGGTGCCCAGGGGACTTGAATGGTTTGAACAGTCCGAGAGTTATCAACACAGGGAGGTATTGCTCGGAAAGTGAACATTAAGAAGTATATTGAGTGTATATAAGTCTTTAACACAACCACATGGTTGGAATTATTTGCGAGAATACTTCTGCACCCAGAGGACTCATGACAGCTCCTAAACTTTTCGCAAAAGCTTTTCCAATCGTTAATTAATGCCCTGATTTCCAAGAGTTCCATGATCCGTCAGAATAGGTTTCGTTTGGCCTTTGACTTTTTCAGTAAATAAGAAATTTCCAGGCAGATTCGCCGGGGTGATGGCTTCTGCACGCTCGTTCTACGACGGTTGACGGAACCTCTTACAGTACAAGTCATAGTTTCTATTTCCGGGTTTTCTATGAGACTTTAGACGGACATTCTTCAAAGCTGAGAAAGTAGAGAAGTTTCTTACTAAGTCACGTTTCATAGAAAAAGTCGAAATTGAGGTTATGCGAAAAAACAATAATTTCGTCTGTAATAATAATAGGTTAATATTTTCAGCATAAACAAGTATAAAAAGATGTTATCTTTGTTTTGATTGATCAGTTTGTATGGCAGCTAAGCACTATAGTACGAGTGCAAAATTTCAGATTCTTGTCTCAAAAACTGAATGCTTTTGTTTTGTCATTCATCCTGAATCTTCCGTTTCCGTGTGAATTACACCCTGTGGATGTCTTACAGCGGAATTACCAACCTAGCGATGGTAGGGAAGTTAAGCCTATAGTTGGAAATTAATTTAATACAAATTAAAAAAAATAACTTTGCATCCAGTGATAACCACTGCGAACTAAATGGTGTTGCGATTATTTTAAACTAGCAGGTTTGCCAAATTTATCCCTAGAAGGGATGATATTTAACATTTGTCTGAAGAAATTCGCAACCATGAGGAAATTTGTATATATTCGTATACTTGTGGCTAATAACTATGGTTCGGTTCGGAGCAAATGAAAATAATGTGGCGATCAGAAGTAATGTCTAATTTAAACACAGTTACTATGCCAGCGAGTGCTCAGGAGTCCTATGGAATTCTTTTTGATGTTGGCCTCTGCCTTTTACTGTACCAAAAAGTCAAATGACGAGAGAATACAGTAAAAGAACATAAATATAAAATTTTCAAAAGGTTGCTTCCTTACCCTCTATTCGTTTAAATCTACATTTTTTTTGCTTAATAGACTTTATATTAATTCATTCATCAATAAGTAGTTACAGTTCAAAGAAATTTTGTTAAAATTAGACACTAGTCTAACCACGATTTGCTTGCTGTCTTCTGCGTTGACGTCTTTGCCTTCTACGTCTTCTTCTTTGCGCACGTTTGCGGGCTCGACGCTGCTTTCTTCTTGCCGCACGCCTTCTTCTAGCGGCTTGTCGTCTTCTTTGCCTTCTCCTTCTAGCAGCAGCATTACTACTATTAGAACTTGGTGATGAAGCTGCTTCTGTTGTGGTATCACTAGATTCTGTTGTTGTTGCCTCATCTGCTGCAGCTGTTGTAGCAGATCCTGATGCTGCGGCTGTTGTTGCAGAGTCTGATGCTGCGGCTGTTGTTCCAGAGTCTGATGCTGCGGCTGTTGTTCCAGAATCTGAAGCTGCGGCTGTTGATCCAGAGTCTGAAGCTGCGGGTGTTGTGTCGTCGGCGTCTGATCTTGTAGTGATGGTTAGAACCAATACACCCACCAAGAGTGATGGTAGCAATTTCATGTTTAATTCGACTTTGGTAAAAATTCAGCAGGTTTCTTTGTTGTTAAGCAGATTTCGACTGTACAGTTAGTAAGGTTTAGTGCGCCTTAAATAGTAAAGCACACACTTTGACTTTCTTAAAAAGTCTAAATATTTGTTTTAAGCAGTTCTTGGAAGCATTGTAGTTAGAATTCTTGTGCAAATGCGCAAATAAGTAAAGTAAAGAGACCAAATACACATCACATGCTTTTGGAAATTTTAATTATTTACAAAAATGAACAATTGTTTAAACCCGAGTTTTATTTGACTTCAAAAAAATTCGCACAAAATACATTCTGTACTGTATTATAACGGTATAATATGTTCCGTAGTACTGTGTTCTAATACGATGTCTTTAAACAATTGCAAATTATATGAAAATATTTACATTTTTAATTTACTTTTTAATTTTTTTGAACAATAAGAGTTCAAGGAGTGTCTTTGCTCCTGGAAATGATAATATTATGTGAGCTACATTAACGTCATAACTACAATAAATTTCAAGTTAAAAACTTTATTTTTTTTATATCTGCCAAAAGGGAAAAGGAACCTAGTCGACTACTGCAAAAGATACAAGTTTCCCGCATCATTGGTTGCGATGTCAATGCACACACCCGAGGTGAATCGTTACTAGAATCTTAATGATATTGGTCAAATGGTCTTCCAAGAGAGGGTTTCCACACATTCAGTAAATCATCAAAACATTGCGTGGTATTTCACTTCACATTTGGAAATATGTGTATGTATATACAAACAAAATTGAGAGTTCAATTAAACTTAGTTACACACCCATCGTTCATTTTCTTCAAACCAATCGAATACCTTTAACTACTTCCTATTTTCGTTTTGAAGTTCAAGTGCACACTCTTCACTACAAAAGCTTGTCAAATTGTCAAAAACTACGGTAGTAACCGGCTGTTTCGAGGTTAAAATTTTAATTTAACCACCAAGAGGGGATTTCCATCTCAACATATGCAGATTATTTTAAGATATTGACGTCAGGCAATGGAATCGATGGCATGTGTTCGAAAGTAAAAAACTATATCACTGATCTTTTTCACTTTTCCTAGGCAATAAGCCTGACACTCCCTCCAACTACATACAAAGCGATCATACAGTAGAGTAGAGACTGGATTTTAGTATCACAGTCGATGGCATTAAAATTCCGACGGTCTGAGCTTCTTCACTCCACATACAACCGCGTTTTATGCCAAATTATAAAGCCGCAACAAAAGTCCCAAGTCGCTGGCCAGCGGCCTTTCTTGGGGAAAGGATAAAGAAACATTGTTGGCAACATATAAGCAATCGGACGGCCGGTCATCGACTGACGAGCATGCTGCACTGATATGGTCACCTGGAAGTAGTGAAACGCAGAATAATAAGCTTCAGACGTTTCAGAATGCTGCACTCGATACCATTATAGGACGCCTACCAACAACCTACCAAATTTTCATTTACCTGACGTCGAAATTATTTTTTTCGCTAGTGCGGAAATTTTTGAGATTTTATAGAATTTTACGTAGGTTTCCCTTTATATTTCGGGATTTATCAACTCTAGTGTGGTAATCTGGAAACTCACAAAATAAAATAACATTTTTGATGGTATGTATACTCACCGTTTTGACATACGAGCGATATTTGCGTTGTTCAGGGTAGCTCAAAATATTCTTCTCGACTAAAGAATTTAAGTAAATCTCGAACATTTTCATCCAATTATTTTTCAAAACTTTCGACGTGGAATTACTCATATGAGTGCATAGATAAATTTAATTCAATCTTTGACGATGAACCGTCCATCAAAAGCCACTGTTTAACAATGTTAAGTTGAAGTCGTCCAAATCAGTTGCTGTTAAGGAAATTATTGATGCTGTGTCCAAACTGACATTGCAGGATCGTCAAGCGACCTATAGTGAAATTGAGACAACTATAATCATAAGTCGGACCAGCATACATTCAATATTGCATAGACCTATGACTACAAAAAATATTTGCTCATACTGGAGCCCACAAAAACCAGGCTTATGTCGAAGGGTCGGGAGAAGTAATAGAATAACACGATAGCTGTGCTTCAAAACTGCCGCCTTCTGGGTTAATCCACGTCAAGAGGTCCAAGAAAATTTCGAAAAATCACCGATTTTGAAAATTAGCAAAAAAGGTACCAGACGCATACTCAGTGATATAAATATTTCTCCAAAATTCTTTTTATACCCTGAACAGGGTATATTAAGTTTGTCACGAACTTTGTAACACTCAGAAAGAAGCGTCGGAAACCCTATAAAGTGTATATAAAAATTATCAGTATGTTGAGCTGAGTCGATTCTGTCTGTCCGTCTGTCTGTCTGTGTATGTATATACGAACTAGTCCCTGTTTTTAAAAATCGTTTTGAAATTTTGTAAACGTCATTTTCTCTTCAAGAAGCTACTCATTTGTCGGAACTGCCGATATTGGACCACTATAACATATAGCTGTCATACACACCGAACGATCGGGATCAAGGGCTTGTATGAAAAACTTTTGCATTTGACGTAGTATCTTTATGAAATTTGACATGGATTACTGCTTAAAGTAATAATGTAATCTCCGAAAAAATTGTTAAGATTGGATTACTATGACGTATAGCTTTCTTACAAAATGAACACATAATTACTAAAAGAAATGCACGAGTGATGGGTATATTAGCTGGCTGCAGCCGAAGTTTTCTTGTTTTTGTTAAAGTTGTTGAAAGTTGAAATTTAGAGCATGATAAAATTTTAAAATTGGTCGTTGGTCGTGCTATTAAAGATATTTTTTCACGTTTCATGTTCTAAATTTCAACTTTCAATAACTTTACCAAAAAAAAATAATTTTTACAAAATATTTATATCACTGGATGTACGTCTGGTCCCCTTCCTAATGAACTGCTAATTTTCAAAATCGGTGATTTTTCGAAGTTTTTGTGGGTCGCTTTGACCCTGCTACCAACATCGGAGATAATCTTGTAAACAAAGCAGTGGTACCAGGAAATCCCTTATAAGATGAATTGAACAAAGGACCCTGAATTCAATATACGCTCAATTAAGTAGGAAAGATAAAGGGATGTCCTCAGGGTGTAGTGTTGCCACCTTTACTATGGGGCCTATGTTACATCAGTTGAGGAAATAAAATATCTTGGGTTGGTACTACACTTAGATCTTAGGAAGAAAAAGCGCATTGTGAAGGCCGCCAAAGCATTGTTGGTGTGTAGACGCCTGCCTGGTTCAAACTGGGGTTGTAAGCCAGTCGTATTAAACTAGACATACTTCATGATCATTTTAGACGATTAGACCTAGGACCCCTCTAGCAACTGTTAAGAGAAACAGTGTAGAGGCTGTCATCTGTATGCATATGTCACTGGTTCCATGTGCTTCTAATTTAAAGGAGGAGCATTTCACCGTATATAGACTGGGAAAGAGAAAGTGGTAACTCGCATCAAATTACCAGTGCCCATGGGCGGTAGAAACTACCCCAAATGAAAAAGAAACAACAGCCTCAACACCAACAACAATATCAGACTTGTCAACTGGTACATCTTCGGATTAAGTAGAATGAGCTTATCGTTTCGAGTCAATTGATGAGATTAAACATGAATCGTTACGCGCATTGTAGACTATTCCGGAAATTGACTTTAAAAACTGTTTTGAGGATTGCAGAAAACGTTGGCACAAGTACATTGGGGTCAAGGAACATCAAAGATTTTGAAGAGTCATTTAATTTGAGTAAAAACGAAGATGTCCAAATGAAACTTGGTATAAATGTTCCCTCGCAAAAAATTAAAGCTTTAGAGTATGCTTTCTTATGACCAAAATGGGTCCAAGTCCAACCAAAACTGTTCAAGCCCTAAAATTTCGAGTATGTGGAACAAAGTATCTATAGTTCACCTTTGACCGAATATCCGTCACTGTATGCGATGGACATTTAAAATTCAGAGAGAATCTACCGGCCAATATGGGAGTTATCTCAATCAAAATGAGGTAGCTTGTTTTGCTGATAGTAGCAGTGTATCTTTGTGTCTAAAATGGATAAAGTTGGCCGAAAACCTGACCCAGTGTCCACATAGGAATCATATATCGGATGTTTTACTACTTACGATCGGCGATGGTATATGAAGCACTTAATGAAACCCAGGGGACATTTTTAATAGCAAAAATGGATCAAATTTGGTCGATGCTACCCCAACTACCATATACTACATATGTGACCTGGTCTACGAAAAAAAAATAAAATGATTTTTTGACACCTAAGCCCCCTTTTCGTAGACCAGGTCAACTATAATGATTTTCGTTCTTCTAACAAACCTCATAGGGTATAATATACATAGTATGTATGTATATATAAAATTGCTTGGATTCCTATCCTTTGGCTGACATCTTACATATTAAGGTATTTTTTATGCGAGTTGCGAGAGTATAAAATGTTCGGTTACACCCGAGTTTATCTATTCTTTACTTGTTTTAATATAATTTTCGCTAACATCAGGTAAATTGGAGTTAAAAAACTATGCTCATAGACTAAACTCATAATATTAGTTAATAAGACAAAAAATAAATTGGAATCCGAATAAATGTATGGTAGTTTGAAAATCAGGGGCTGTCGTTAATAACAAGTTCCGCCTCAACGGAGGTACTTAAGTTGGGTTGGGGGGATCACACTTATTTCATACATATATTTTATGAACTTATGTTCGGTGCTTTGTGAAGTTAGATTAAAATTCTTGCAACTGAATCAAAAAATTCCTCCGTTCACATATATTTTTGGCATAATTTCAATCTGGCCGTGGGAAATTCTAATCACTTTTAAGAAAAACTTATATATGTAAGTTATACTTGTATCTAAAATCAAATTTATTTAAAAAGAAAACAGCACATTTTAAAACTTTACAATACTTTATGGTTGTTCCTATTTTGTTTACACCACTGTGATAATGCCAGTTGTAAAAATTAATTTTAGTTACAATTGGGAAAACTTTTCTCAAGTTGTGGGCTTTTATATGTACATATGCAAGGAAGTTATATACATACTTATATTTACAAATAAAAATGGAAAATAAAATCATAACCATAATAAATATTTTTTTATTTTAGAAATACTGCAGTTCCATTTAATGAAAACATATGATTTGTGATATTTTTCAGTTTGGTTGTTTTACCAAAATATTCAAAGAATTGAGGTTTGTTTTTTATAATTGTTTGATTAAATTTTAAAGATCTAAGTTGATAATGCGGTGGAGACACATACGTAGCCGAGCTAACAACAGCGCAACAGTCGTTTTTTCTTTTCGCTACGTGGATATTCCAAGCGAAGCCAGGTCCTTCTTCACTTGGTCCTTCCAACTGGAGGTCTTCCTCTTCCTCTGCTTCCCCCGGCTGGTACTGCATCGAATACTTTCAGAGCTGGAGTGTTTTCGTCCATTCGGACAACATGACTTAGTCAGCGTAGCCGCTGTCTTTTAATTCGCTGAACTACTTACTTATGTCAATGTCGTCGTATATCTTATACAGCTCATCGTTCCATCGAATGCGATATTCCCCATGGCTAACGCAAAGGACCATAAATCTTTCGCAGAACCTTTCTCTCGAAAACTCGCGACGTCGACTCATCAGTTGTTGTCACCGACCAAGCCTCTGCACCATATAGCAGGTGAGAATTATGAGCGACTTATAGAGTTTGGTTTTTGTTCGTCGAGAGAGGACTTTACTTTTCAATTGCCTACTCAGTCCAAAGTAGCACCTGTTGGCAAGGGTAATCCTGCGTTGGATTTCCAGGCTGACGTTGTTGATGGTGTTTACGCTGGTTCCAAGATAGACGAAATTATCTACAACTTCAAAGTTATGATTGCCAACAGTGACGTGGGAGCCAAGTCACGAGTGCGACGACTGTTTGTTTGATGATAGGAGATATCTCGTCTTGCCCTCGTTCACTGCTATACCCATTTGCTTTGCTTCCTTGTCCAGTCTGGAGAAAGCAGAACTAACGACGCGGTTGTTGAGGCCAATGATACCAATATCATCGACATACGCCAGCAGCTATATACTCTTATAAAAAGATTGTACCTGCTCGATTAAGTTCTGCAGCACGAACTATTTTCTTTAACCAGAGATTGAATAAGTCGCACATAGGGAGCCGCCTGGTCTGAAACCTCGTTTGGTATCGAACGGCTCGGAAAGATCCTTCCCGATCCTGAAGGAGCTTTTGGCAATGCTCAACATCAGTTTACAAAACCGTATTAGTTTTGCGGGATACCAAATTCAGACATCGCGGCATAAAAGCAGCTCCCTTTCGTGCTATCGAAAACAGCTTTGACACATGGTGAATATCTGGTCGTTTGTTGATTTGCGAGGTCTAAAGCCACACTGATAAGGTCCAATCAATTTGTTAACGGTGGGCTTTAATCTTTCACACAATACGCTCGACAGGTATGCTTTCGTCCGACCATATTTTACAAAGAAGTTGATGCACGGTCGGCAAATCCATCGGCCTAAAATTTAAAAAGAAAAATTAATTCATATAATGGGAAGAAATATATTTACAAACGTCAGGAAAACTCTGGCAGCATACAATGTCTTCTATGTAAAAAACATGTTCAGATGAAGAAATACAATATTCAAAGGCATTTGAAGCCCAACACGATGAGTGTGATCGGTATATGTTAGCTATGCGATTGGACCTAAAATGGTTTTAGATAACCACTCATTTTTCGGTGGAGATTTCCTTAAAGAATGTATTTTGGAAACAGCTGGAACTTTAACCAAAGAACATCTTCGGAAATATTTATTATAATTTTTATTATTTGTCTTACATTTTATAAATTTATGGTAGTTGTTTTACCACAGTGCAACTACTCATATATACGCGCGAGTTATATTTTTAAGTTATATTCTTATATGACTTCACTCAATGATATTCGTTTAGCAACACTTTAATCAGTTAAAAATTTAAGACTCCTTAAGCTACATATTAAATTCTATGGATTCCTAAAAAATGCTGGCTCGTGGCATTTCGTCACGTTCAGCTTCTAATCTCGTATGCCTCTGTGGCATGGTTGGCTTTAAATTACAACTACTAAGGTAGTCATACATAACTCCCCCTTAGAATTTTCCTGATTTAAAATATATACTATATTTACACTATTTCTTTTGATCCATATGACTAGCAATATAACTGTTATTATTATAATGACTATCAAAATAATATTTACTCCATTTGAAACCTTTTTGTGATATTTTAATTCTTTAATTTCATTTGAAATTTCGATATGGTTTAATGCAATATTTTCAAAATTTACTTTCGCTTCATATGTTTGATTTATTAATTGTACAGGATATACATATGTACATATGTATGTATTTATCAAGAAAATCGTTTTTACAATTTTCATACGATTTTTTTATTTCAATTTTACAATTACACAAATTTTTTATATATACATATATATATATATTTTTTTTGAAGTAATAATTTTCGTTTATCGCAGTTTTGGATCATTTCTTTGTTATTGGCATTTTTAACTTGCAGAGTATGACCAGACAACTCTTGCATATAAGTTTTATTATTATATTTAAATATACAATTATCATTAAAAATACAATTTTCACTTAAATTTAATTTTCTTAACAATGTATTAGCTTTGTATTGATAATGTTTAGATTCTAACGTTATTATTTCCTCATCTATTTGATCAATTTCTAAATTATTTCTGTTTGGCATTGGTGCGATTGATTGAGAATGATTGACTCTTTTTTGTAAGTCAAAACTCCAACTTTTGCAACTTTTAGCCTATAAAAATCTGTCTTGAAATAGTCGATTTCTTATTTTGTTAATACAAGTATTGCTGGGTGCATAAGGTTATATTTTGCTGCTCCTATATCGTTTTGTTTTTCTTTAATTACGAATATTTCTTCTAAGTACCTTAATTTGTTCAACTGATTGAAATAATGAAACATACATATTTTCTTTAATCATGTTTCATTATTTCACTGTTTCACTGTACTTGGTTCAATGAGTTTGCTACTTGCTTTACGCCACTTTCTATTGCACTCATTAATTGATAGAGACTATTATAAAAATAGTTGTTTATCAAAATTTGTTTATTTAAATTGATTATCTCATTGTGACTATTTTCTCCTACAATCATTAGATGTTCTTCTATATCTTGCCTGTCTTCATCGTCCATTATACCAAATAACCATTTGCAAGTTGTACCTACTATGTTAATGAGTTCTCTCTTTCTCCTATTTTACTCCCTGGTGGTAATTGATCTTATTTTTGTCTTTATAATTTCTACTTCATTTAAAAGTAATTCTTTGTAATTCATAAATATATTACTTTATATATTATTATTCGTATACTATACACTAATTGTTTCGTCGAATAAACGTTCTGTAGCGGATTAATTCGGTAATACGGTTGATGTTTACGCCGTACTCTTTTATAGTTCTTTATTGGACCTTCTTCTTTTGTTTCTATATAGTCCTCCCTTTCTTTGTTCCTTTTGTCTATACTGTTTCTTTTGAACGTCTCTATTCGCATCTTCAAAACGTTGGAAGGCACCTCATCTCTTGCCATTCGGGGTGTGCATTTGATGGTAGAATGGTATGGATCGTTGAAATTTCCTACAACGACCTGCATTCTCATCTCTGTTGAGAGATCAGGGTCCTCAATTCCTATTAGTTTTTCCAACAGGGTTGAGTTTAATCTTTCAGCGTCCGCATTTCTCGTATGGCTGTTTGGCTTTGTGAGATGAACCTGTATTCCTTCATCCCAAAGGTATGCCAATAGCTGTTCTGCTTTGAATTCATTATCCATAACGACTTTATAGGTTTACCGAATTTGGAAAATTGTTCAACCAAAATGGATTTCTTTGCGGGCCAGTTGAAGATGATTGAAATTTAATACAAACGATATCTGAACATACTCTATACAAACAAACATAAATATCTTTTTTCACTCTGTCTTCTTAATGACACTTAAAATTAGCCAGTGGAACATAAACAGGCACAACAACAATTGTGAAGAACTCTCACTACTCACATAACAGTAAACCCAAATGTTATTTGTATTCAAGAAACACATATACCAGGTACTCCCAACAACAACATTTACTGTCCCAGGTAATACAGCGGTTATTTTTCGAATTAACATAACATCCTTAGCAATAAGCAAAGCGTTTCTGTTTTAATAAAAAAAATACCACATGATATAGTCGATTTAAATTCCACACTATCAACAATACTTAAAATCAACTTAAATTTTCCCAACTATCCCCACCGGTATCGTGGTTCAGTGCTTGGAATATATTTTGGGGCTTACCAAAATCAAACACAAGGATGCAATAATAGATAATTTCTTATTGAACAGGAACCTTATCCTTCTTAACAATGGCGCCCCAAACAAGAAGTGGTATGTTTCGGTGGGCGTTTTGGAGGACCGCTGATCATCAAAGGCATCATACACCATGAATTTGTTCATCCTGGACAAACCGTTAACGTCAAGTTTAACGTGGAAGTCCTAAAGAGACTCAAACAAAGGGTGAATGGGGTCCGACAAGACATCGCAGCCGATTGGAAATTGCACCACGACAACGCCCCGGCTCACACCGCCTTTCTTGTGAACTGCTACCTAACCAAATCTGTCTGCCCAGATGTGGTCCTCCGGACTTTTTTGCATGCATCTCGGCTCACAAGGCTATTTCGGAGAATGTTCTCCGTGACGCCTTTAAGCTTGGAAATCGCTTTGGCAGCGCTGCATTGACACAGAAGGAGCCTATTTTTAAAGTTTGTAACGAATTTTAACGCGCTAACGCGCAAAAGGCCATAAATCTTTCGCAGAACTTTTCTTTCGAAATTTTATGGTCCTTTGCCCTTCGGCCATGTCGACTATCACATTCGATGAAACGATCAGCTGTATGAGATACATATATGACGACATTGACATAATTCAGCGAATTAAAAGACAGCGGCTACGCTGGCTAGGTCATGTTGTCCGAATAGACGAAAACACTCCAGCTCTGAATGTATTCGACGCAGTACCCGCCGGGGGAAGCAGAGGAAGAGGAAGACCTTCACTCCGTTTCGCCACGTAGCGAAAAGATGAGACGACTGGCGCGCTGTTGTTAACTCGGCTATAATCGCGTAAGGAGTAAAGAGGAAGAAAGAATTGTATCGATTGGCTCAATAATTTTTTTACAAAATGCTAATGGCAAAACACCAGGCATCGATATGGTATCCGACCCAATGGTTATAAACTTACCTACAGCTGCCAAAACAAGACTACTCTGCCTGTACAACACAATTTTCCACCAAGGATCATATCCTCAAAACTGGTAAATATTCACCATTGTCCCAATTATTAAACCAAATAAACCATCGAACCTAACTACTTCTTACAGACTGATTTCCTTGCTATCCTGCTTCAGAAAAATTTCGAAAAAATTAATGCTAGGCGACTTTTAAAGTTTACTACAAAAAATAATTTTTTAAACCACAACCAATCGACAATTTCCATTCCAAAATGTAAATTTCTACATACATATTTGCAAAAAGCCAAAATGAACAGTGATAGCAGGAACAGTCAAAAACGCTACTCCCTTCCTTCCTTTTCCTTCCTTATCGGCAAAATGTGTGCACAGTGCAGAACGTAGGAAAAAGGCAGAAATCAGCCATCTTTTTTTGTTTTCATTTGAACGATGTTGCCATTGCTCAATACGCATATGTAGTTTTGTACACATCTACGTTTTCAATTACAATTTTTTACAATATAAAATATCAAAACTGAAAACAAACTATTAAAAATAGTTTATATATTTATAAATAATAGCATTCGACTCTGATTTTGAGTTATTTTAAGAAAATTTCAAACATATTGAATTATAAAAGTTAGTAATTACTGCAGTATATCGATATTGGCAACCCTGCGTTGTGAGAGAGCAATCAACTGCCACGTTATCGGCGGCAAAATCCAAATGTCGTGGATTCTCACGTCATCCCACGTCAAAGAGAGAAGAGTAGCGTTTTTCACTGCGCAGTTACATTGCCCGCCCATAAGATAGGTCATGCCAGCTGACTCGGGCAACGATTCTACGTTTTTAACTGTTTTTGCTATGACTCACACTCCTAAACGGATGCGTGCATTGCCAATGATGTCCAATCATATAGTAAACATCTTTAAAATGATACGTACTTATTTATGTATTATACATACATCAAATTAAAGTAAAAATCATTATTTTTGGAAACTTGAAAATAGTAATAAATTCATTCTTCTTCTTCTTCTTTACTGGCGTAGGCACCGCTTACGCGATTATAGCCGAGTCAATAACAGCGCGCCACTCGTTTCTTCTCCTCGCTACGTGGCGCCAATTGGATATTCCAAGCGAAGCCAGGTCCTCCTCCACTTGGTCCTTCCAACGGAGTGGAGGTCTTCCTCTTCCTCTGCTTCCTGCGGCGGGTACTGCGTCGAATACTTTCAGAGCTGGCGTGTTTTCATCCATCCGGACAACATGACCTAGCCAGCGTAGCCGCTGTCTTTTAATTCGCTGAACTATGTCAATGTCGTCGTATATCTCGTACAGCTCATCGTTCCATCGAATGCGATATTCTCCGTGGCCAACGCGCAAAGGACCATAAATCTTTCGCAGAACCTTTCTCTCGAAAACTCTTAGGTTCGACTCATCGGTTGTTGTCATCGTCCAGGCCTCTGCACCGTATAGCAGGACGGGAATTATAAGCGACTTATAGAGTTTAGTTTTTGTTCGTCGAGAGAGGACTTTACTTTTCAATTGCCTACTCAGTCCGAAGTAGCACCTGTTGGCAAGAGTAATCCTGCGTTGGATTTCCAGGCTGACATTGTTGGTGGTGTTTAAGCTGGTTCCAAGATAGACGAAATTATCTACAACTTCGAAGTTATGACTGTCAACAGTGACGTGGGAGCCAAGTCGCGAGTGCGACGACTGTTTGTTTGATGACAGGAGATATTTCGTCTTGCCCTCGTTCACTGCCAGACCCACTTGTGTTGCTTCCTTGTTAAGTCTGGAGAAAGCAGAACTAACGGCGCGGGTGTTGAGGCCGATTATATCAATATCATCGGCATACGCTAGTAGCTGTACACTCTTATAGAAGATTGTACCTGCTCGATTCAGTTCTGCAGCTCGAATAATTTTCTCCAGAAGAAGATTGAAAAAGTCGCACGATAGGGAGTCGCCTTGTCTGAAACCTCGTTTGGTATCGAACGGCTCGGAGAGGTCCTTCCCGATCCTGACGGAGCTTTGAGTTTTGCTCAGCGTCAGTTTACACAGCCGAATTAGTTTTGCGGGGATACCAAATTCAGACATCGCGGCATAGAGGCAGCTCCTTTTCGTGCTGTCGAAAGCAGCTTTGAAATCGACGAAGAGGTGGTGTGTGTCGATTCTCCTTTCACGGGTCTTTTCCAAGATTTGGCGCATCGTGAATATCTGGTCGGTTGTTGATTTGCCAGGTCTAAAGCCACACTGATAAGGTCCAATCAGTTTGTTGATGGTGGGCTTTAATCTTTCACACAATACGCTCGACAGAACCTTATATGCGATGTTGAGGAGGCTAATCCCACGGTAGTTGGCGCAGATTGTGGGGTCTCCTTTTTTATGTATTGGGCATAGCACACTTAAATTCCAATCGTTGGGCATGCTTTCGTCCGTCCGTATTTTACAAAGAAGCTGATGCATGCTCCTTACCAGTTCTTCGCCGCCGTGTTTGAATAGCTCGGCCGGCAATCCGTCGGCCCCTGCCGCTTTGTTGTTCTTCAGGCGGGCAATTGCTATTCGAACCTCTTCATGGTCGGGCAATGGAACGTCTGCTCCATCGTCATCGATTGGGGAATCGGGTACGCCTTCTCCTGGCGTTGTACGTTGTACCATTCAGCAGGCTGGAGAAGTGTTCCCTCCATAATTTAAGTATGCTTTGGGCATCGGTGACTAGATCACCTTTGGGGGTTCTACAAGAGTATGCTCCGGTCTTGAAACCTTCTGTAAGTCGCCGCATCTTTTCGTAGAATTTTCGAGCATTACCCCTGTCGGCCAGCTTATCAAGCTCTTCGTACTCACGCATTTCGGCCTCTTTCTTTTTCTGTCTACAAATGCGTCTTGCTTCCCTCTTCAACTCTCGGTATCTATCCCATCCCGCACGTGTTGTGGTCGATCGTTACGTTGCGAGGTAGGCAGCCTGTTTTCTCTCCGCTGCGACACGGCACTCCTCGTCGTACCAGCTGTTTTTTTGCACTTTCCGAAAACCAATGGTTTCGGTTGCAGCTGTACGTAAGGAGTTTGAGATGCCATCCCACAGTTCCCTTATACCGAGTTGTTGACGAGTGCTCTCAGAGAGCAGGAGTGCAAGCCGAGTAGAAAATCGTTCGGCTGTCTGTTGTGATTGCAGCTTCTCGACGTCGAACCTTCCTTGTGTTTGTTGGTGTGCGTTTTTTGCTGCACAGAGGCGGGTGCGAATTTTGGCTGCAACAATATAGTGGTCCGAGTCGATGTTAGGACCTCGGAGCGCACGCACATCTAAAACACTGTCTTCCGTCTATCACAACATGATCGATCTGGTTGGTGGTTTTCCGATCCGGAGACTGCCAGGTAGCTTGATGAATCTTCTTATGCTGGAATCTAGTACTACAGATAACCATATTTCGGGCCCCGGCGTAGTCGATCAGCCTCAACCCATTTGGGGATGTTTCCTCGTGGAGGCTGAATTTACCGACCGTAGTGCCAAAGATACCTTCTTTGCCCACCCTGGCGTTAAAGTCGCCAAGCACGATTTTGACATCGTGGCGGGGGCATCTCTCATAAGTGCGCTAAAAGCACTCATAAAAGGCATCTTTGGTCACATCGTCCTTCTCTTCCGTCGGGGCGTGGGCGCAAATCAGCGATATGTTGAAGAACCTCGCTTTGATGCGAATTGTGGCTAGACGTTCATTCATAGGAGTGAATGATAGTACTCGGCGACGGAGTCTCTCTCCCACCACGAATCCAACACCAAACTTGCGCTCCTTTACATGGCCACTGTAGTAAATGCCACAAGGACCTACTTGTCTCTGTCCTTGTCCCGTCCATCGCATTTCTTGGACGGCGGTGATGTCAGCCTTTATCTTTACGAGGACATCTACCAGCTGGGCAGCGGCACCTTCCCAATTAAGGGACCGGACATTCCAGGTGCATGCCCTCAAATCATAGTCCTTATTTCGTTTGCCATGGTCGTCATCAAAAGGGGGGCTCTCATCCGAGGCTGTTTATGGTTTTTCATTGGGGGTGTTTTTTTACGTGGCGGGTCCCAAACCCAGCGCACAACAAACACTGAATATTCTTTTCTGCATATTAGTAGTTATCGGTATGTCTGTGAGTAAGCCACACGACAATATGACGCCCCCGCGTACTCATACTTGTACCGAAATTCGGAAGCTAATTATTCAGATACGGTAAGAAGGAAAATCCACTAAAGATATTTCGGAGATTGTGAAAAGGAATACTTCAACTGCCTTCGATATTATAAAAAAGTTTCAGAAGGAAAATAGGATTAATAATATTAGTAGAGCTGGTCAAGAAAAGTAGCTAACAGAAAGCAGAAGAAAAGTTTATACTGAAAATTGTTGAAAAAAATCTCTTTTTCTCGGCGGAAATGTAAGAAAAATATTGGAAAATGAAAAAGTAAAGAGAGTTTCAGCCGAAATAATTCGCCGCACACTTAGAAGCTTCGATTTACATGGTAGAGCAGTTGTAAGAAAGGCGTGTGTACATGTTCGAAAAGAATAGAAAGAAATGGCTAGAATTTGCAAAATTGCATTTAAAAAGGTCTGATGAGTTTTGGCAAAGGGAAAATGGCTTAATTTTGATTTTTTTTGCGTGATATCAAGTTTAACTTGCAGGGATCAGATGGCTGAAGTTTTGTGTGGCGGCGTCCCAACAAAGCTTACTTACCAAAACATATTATGGCAACTCTTAAGCACGGTGGTGTGTCAGTAATGGTTTGAGGATGTATATCGGCTAAAGGAACGGGCAACCTGCATCTTGTGCAAGGTTTTAGGGATCGTTCCCAATATGTCGACATTTTAAAGGAAAATTTGAAGCAGTCATGTGTCACATTGGGAATTAAAGACAATTTTATATAGAGCACGTATGGCAAGAAGTCAGTCGAAAAGTGTACCAAAGACAGTATTCCAATGTTGCTGGGCTTAAAACGGCTATTTTGGAGGCTTGGAAGGTATACCACCAGAATTTTATCAAAAACTTGTCGCCCCTATACTAAGGCGACTAGAAGCAGTTTTATCTGCAAAAGGATATGCTACGAAATATAAGTAGTAATTACCTTTTTAAAAAATCCGGTTAGTTGTGTGGAACGAATTTTATATGTTGCGAGTTATTTCTCCAAATTATACGCAGTGAATGAATTTATTACTATTTTTAAGTTTCCAGAAATAAAATAAAAGATTTGTCCTTTATTTTGATGTATCATATGTATCATTCTTAAAATTTCTACTTTATGATTGGATGGTGCCATCATTGGCAATGCACGCATCCAGTTAGGCGTGTGAGTCAGTGTATATATCCACAGGTAATCTTTGAATATATTGTAACAGAATCCGTAAGGAATTCAAACATTTTAGTTTAGTTAAGTAGATTTTAATTTCCGGTATCAATGTTTTAACCTAAGAAATTACTTAACAAAAAGACCACAGATATTTAAATATTTAACTAGTAAACGTTCACTTATTCATCCAATCTCCCCACTGAATGCTACAAGAGCTTTAATACTCGCTAAAATCGACTAAAGTTTACCCATCTTTGGATGGTGAGGAATCTCTAATCTGAAGCTGTTGGGATCTCCTTATCAACAGATCAACGAACAGCGTAAGTGGCTGTAATTTAGTAGTTTATAAACTCTTTTTAAAGTTAATGAAAACCTGTGAAGGAAGCAATAGGACTTCTATGTATTTACACATACGGGTCCAAAGCGATAAACACAGCTTCTGCCATCACCAAACCTTTGTTACTCGACGATATTTACAGCCGATGCTTTTGTCGTTTTCAAAGCACTAGAATACGCGAAACATGGCAAAGGCAAATTTGTTATTTGTTCAGACAGCTTCCCTATCTGCTGTTTGTAACATCTGCAACAAGGCTTCACTTATTTTTGTTATTAGTGACCTGTGCATTAAATACAGTCATAATGTTGCATTACTCTGGGTATCAGGACATGTTGGTATTATGAGAAATGAACATGCAAATCACGCAGCTCGGTTTGTTGAATCAGCGCCAACCCTCCAATATGAGCCACATGACAGAAACGACCTCTGTAATATGCTGGATCGCTGCGTTCACGCAATTAAACACACGGAGTGGAAACGTTTCGACCATAAGTTGTATATCTTAGGAATATATCTCGCCCACAAGGTACCATCTTCATACGTCTAAGGATTGGCCACACACAACTGACACATCAG
The DNA here is from genome assembly GCA_027475135.1 of Bactrocera correcta. Lineage (NCBI taxonomy): Eukaryota > Metazoa > Arthropoda > Insecta > Diptera > Tephritidae > Bactrocera > Bactrocera correcta. The sequence continues at coordinate 55,333,772 of CM050326.1, read as the reverse complement.
AACCTCCTTACTGGCAAACTAAAACCGTGGTTGCCTCTCTGCGTAAGCACGCTGTCTCTTCACCACATCTTTAACGAATTTTCGGAAATAAAAAATAAATAAAATTAAAGTGATACCACTTCACAATTCCTATGATCCATAGATCGCACTTAGACAATTATGTGAATCTATAAAAAAAAGAACATCTGTACCCGGTTTTGTAGGTTGACAAAGGTCTTGTGACAAATTGTTTACTTTCTATTCCCACCAGCTATAAGTGTGGTTTCCAAAGTATTTAAGACTCCATGTGGAAACCATGAGACAGGGATAATGGGATGCCCAACTCTTCTCTCACTGGAAGTTGAAACGTCAAAACCACCTAAACTTGACAATTGACTGGATTGAGGAGGTTTTGTAATTAGAATGACTGGAACGGCCAGATTGATTTTATACCAAAAATATATTGAACGGAGGAATTTGTTACCGCCGTTCAAGATCGCTAATAAAAATTTAAAACAATGAAAATCAAAGAAAATGCGAAATTTAAATATATTTCATAAAGCGTTTTGTAATTTAATGCACTTTAGAATTAATTTTCAATTACAAATTATTAAAAACAGGCTTAATTCACCTTATTAAGTACTGAAAGATCGAAAGTCAGTTGTGTTAATAAACCATAAAATCATAAAAAAGGACTTAAGTAGTTTCGCCATATATTACAAGTTTAATATATAATAATTTGTAATCGTAATAAATGTTGGGTGTTTTAATTTAAAATGCCCAAAAATTCTTATTTTATTCGATCTGGCCATAATGGAAAATGTTATAAAAAACGCTTATTTTGAGGTGCTCTCACACTGGAATAAGTTGGGCATCCCATTATCCCTGCCATCAGACAATCAAGAAGAAAGTATTGAGCTGTCTCCACTTAGTATACTAGACTTCCATACAGCTTCTGCAAGCATCTTGAAAAGTTCTTAATCTTACGGCGTAGACACTAATAGAACGATGGCCTGTTATAATTATAAAACTGGGATAGGCTGGCATTAATATCGGTAAAGAGCTTACTGAACGTACATCGATCTGCGGACAAAAAATCTTGGGAAACCGAATAAACCAATTGTGCCCCAGAGCTGGTAAAGCTCCCTCGACGCCCAGCTATCAAGTCTTATTCCCTTCCAATAATCTTTGCCAGCTCGGCAGCTGTACAGTAACCTGCGATTCCGGTATGACTTACCATCCATGCTGATCTTGTCTGTCTCTATACTCTCGAAATATATCCCAGTATTATGCAGTTCGCCAAAACGGATGCAAGTCAGATGCATAAAATTTTAATAACCTGTTGTAGTTGCCATAGAGACTTGAATATTTCGAACGAGTTGATATCCTGTTCATTGAGAAGATCGACAAAAGCTGTGCAATTCTATTGCAGCACTCCGAGAATTACCTATCAAGAGGATGTATTGCTAGGAATGTGAGCATCAAGGATCATCTTAAGTGTATATTCACTACTGAAGGACCACTTTCAATTAGTCCTTATCACGAACCACAGGGTTGGAATTTTTTGCGAACATACATTTGTACCTAGATGACTCATGGCAGCTCTTTACCTCTTCGCATAAGCTTTACCAATCGTTTTTTAACCCACTCCCGTGAGCCTTGTTGAATAATCATCCGCAAGATGCCCTGTTTTCCAGGAGTTCCTGGCCCGCCAGAACAGGTTAAGTCTGGCCTTCGGTCTTTTCAGTAAATAGGAGACCTCCAGGCAGCTTTTAATGCAGAGCTGATGGTTTCTGCAAGCTCGTTTACCGGCGCTTAAAAGAGCCTCTCACATTACAAATCCTAGTTCCTACTGCAGGGGTTTCTATAAGACTTTCTAGGCGGACATTCTCCATCTATACTGAACTCGATGTACATGTGGTCAGAGAAAGAGGGATCATCAAAAACCCTCCAGTTTGAGATCAGAAGTGCTATTGCCTTCCAGGTCAAAGAGAGGATAATAGCGTCCTCATTCGTCCTCACCCGTCAGAAAAATAGAGAAGTTCCCCTATTACAAATAAACAAAAATAAACGGTTCATCTTCGCGACGCCTCAGCCAAGACCTTTCTCAGCAATAAGGGAGGTAGTTCCATTTCAGCATATTTTCTGAAATTAGCAGGAATTCTCTGAGGTCGTATTCTGATTTCGCCGTCACCACATTGGTGTTGCTGAAATTAGCTGAAAGTAATACAGCTAATTCGTTTCTGGCCAGCAAACAGTTTCTAGTTCTACTTGCATTGTTGGCCGTCAGCAGATTACGGCTCCTTGTCTCCAACTCAGAGATGCCGTTACTACTCAATCACGTTTCATGGAACAGGTCGAAACTGAGGTCATGGGAAAAAACAATAATTTCGTCTGTAATAATAATAGGTTAATATTTTCAGCATAAACAAGTATAAAAAGATGTTATCTTTGTTTTGATTGGTCAGTTTGAATAGCAGCTAAGCGCTATAGTACGAGTGCAAAATTTCAGATTCTTGTCTCAAAAACTGAATGCTTTTGTTTTGTCATTCATCCTGAATTTTCCGTTTTGAATTAAACCCTGTGGATATCTTACAGCGAAATTACCAACCTGGCGATGGTAGGGAAGTGAAGCCTATAGTTGGAAATTAATTTAAGACACATGAAAAACAAAAATAACATTGCATTCAGTGATAACCACTGCGAACTAAATGGTGGTTGTGATTATTTTCATAAACTAGCAGGATATTTAACATTTGTCTGAAGAAATTCGGATCCATGAAGAAATTTGTATATATGTATTAGTGTTCTTATGGCTTATAACAATGGTTCGGTTCGGAGCAAATGAAAATAACGTGGAGATCAGAAGTAATGTCTAATTTAAAAACAGTTACTATGCCTGCGAGTGCTCAGGAGTACTATGGAATTCTTTTTGATGTTGGCCTCTGCCATTTACTGTACCAAAAAGTCAAATGACAAGAAAATACACTAAAAGAACATAAATATAAAATTTTCAAAAGGTTGATTCCTTACCCTCTATTCGCTTAAATCTAAATTTTTTTTAGCTTAATAGACTTTATTTTGATTTATTCATCAATAAGTAGTTACAGTTGAAAGAAATTTTGTTAAAATTAGAAACTAGTCTAACCACGATTTGCTTGCTGTCTTCTGCGTTGACGTCTTTGCCTTCTACGTCTTCTTCTTTGCGCACGTTTGCGGGCTTGACGCTGCTTTCTTCTTGCCGCACGCCTTCTTCTAGCGGCTTGTCGTCTTCTTTGCCTTCTCCTTCTAGCAGCAGCATTACTACTACTAGAACTTGGTGATGAAGCTGCTTCTGTTGTGGTATCACTAGATTCTGTTGTTGTTGCCTCATCTGCTGCAGCTGTTGTAGCAGATCCTGATGCTGCGGCTGTTGTTGCAGAGTCTGATGCTGCGGCTGTTGTTCCAGAGTCTGATGCTGCGGCTGTTGTTCCAGAATCTGAAGCTGCGGCTGTTGATCCAGAGTCTGAAGCTGCGGGTGTTGTGTCGTCGGCGTCTGATCTTGTAGTGATGGTTAGAACCAATACACCCACCAAAAGTGATGGTAGCAATTTCATGTTTTATTCGACTTCGGCAGGTTCTTTATTGTTAAGCAGATTTTGACTGTGCAGTTAGTAAAGTTTAGTGCGCCTTAAATAGTAAAGCACACACTTTGACTTTCTTAAAAAGTCTAAATATTTGTTTTAAGCAGTTCTTGGAAACAATGTAGTTAGAATTCTTGTGCAAATACGTAAATAAGTGAAATAAAGAGACCAAATACACATCACATGCTTTTGGAAATTTTAATTATTTACAAAAATGAACAATTGTTTAAACCCGAGTTTTATTTGACTTCAAAAAAAAAAAACATTTAGCACAACATACATTCTGTACTGTATAATATAACTGTATAATATGTTCCGTAGTACTGTGTTCTAATACGATGTCTTTATACAATTGCAAATTATGTGAAAATATTTTCATTTTTTATTTACTTTATAATTTTTTTGAACAATAAGAGTTCAAGGAGTGTCTATGCTCCTGGAAATGATAATATTGTGAGCTACATTAACGTCGTAACTACAATAAATTTCAAGTTAAAAACTTTATTTTTTTTTATCTGCCAAAAGGGAAAAGGAACATAGTCGACTACTGCATAAGATACAAGTTTCCCGCATCATTGTGTCAATCCACACACACGAGGTGAATCGTTACTAGAATCTTAATAATGTTGGTCAAATGGTCTCCCAAGGGAGGGTTTCCACACATTCTCCCTCTGCTAAACAAAAGTAGATCATCAAAACATTAGGTGGTATTTCACTTCACATTTGGAAACAAAATTGACAGTTCAATTAAACTTAGCTACACACCCATCGTTCATTTTCTTCAAACCAATCGAATACTTTAACTACTTTCTATGAAATATTTGTTTTGAAGTTCAAGTACACACTCATCACTATAAAAGCTTGTCAAATTGTCAAAAACTATTGTAGTGATCGGCTGTTTCGAAGTCAAAATTTTAATTTAACCACCAAGAGGGGATTTCTATCACAACATATGCAGATTATTGTAAGATATTGACATCTGGCAATGGAATCGATGGCATTTGTTTGAAAGTAAAAAACTATATCATTGTGCGCCACGTAGAAACTACCCCAATTCAAAAAGAAGCAACAGCCCTAGTGAAATTTACTACAGTGAAAAATTCGGTGTGGTATTCGTCTAGGGAGAAAGACTCTGTCGGCGAAACCTATCTAAAAGGTATCCATACATCTTTCGAAAGTGGCACCGTTACTGTCAATTTTTGAAACGGAACTTGTTTATGAAACGACTTGATTTGAAAAAATCTGGGTTCACCGAATTCGTTCCAGTAAAAGAGGTCGTGGAAGCAATTTAAATGACATTACATATATTCAGAACCTAATTGTATTTTTGAAAAGAAATCAAATCGTTCTTAGTGGAAAACTCTGTGTAAAAGTGAACAGCTCAACAACCGCGCCATTAGATCTCCTCTCTCCAGACTAGAGAAGGAAGCGATGCTTGTGGGTTCGGTTGTGCTCATGGATAAGACGAAATATCTCCTGTCACCAAAAAAATGGTGATCGTATTCGCGTTTTGGCTCAAAAGTCACTGTTGAGAGTCATAGCTTTGAAGTCGTAGATTATTTCGTCTATCTTGGAATTACTACCAACGCCAAACACAATATCAGACTTGGCAACTGGTGCAACTTCGAATTAAGTAGGCAAATGAAAAGTAAAGTCCTCTTTCTACGAACATAGACCAAACTGTACAAGTCCCTCATTATCCCCGTTCGGCTATACGGTGCGGAGGCATTGAGAATAACGTCATCGGACGAGTCGGCCTTAAGAATGTAAGACAGAAAAGTTTTGCGAAACAATTATGGTTCTTTGCTTATTGGCAACGGCGAATACCGCAATTGGTGAAACAATGAGCTGCCCAAAATATATGACCACATGGCTAACAGCGGCTGCGCTGGCTTGATTATGTTCTTAGGATGAAAAAGAACAGTCCAGCTTTGAAGGTTTTCGAATCGATACGCGCCGGAAGACCTCCACTCTGTTAGAAAGATCGAGGAGAAGGAGACGTGGCTGCCCTTGGTATCTCGAAAGGACTAGCGAGCTGTTGTTATCTCGGCTAAGCGATTTCTACGCCAGTAAAAAAGAAGAAGAAAGAAAGTGTTGATTCAGAGTATAATAATTCCTTATGACCGGCAACTGATAAATAAGAACTACTATATAATTGGTAGTGTTGAATGAGTTTATCGCAAAATTTTCAACCAACCACAAGCGTGCTCCGGAGAAACCGTTTCGAGTCAGTTGATGAGATTAAACATGAATCGATACGCGCATTGTAGACTATTCCCTAAATTGACTTTAAAAACTGTTTTGAGGATTGCAGAAAACGTTGGCACAAGCTCATTGGGGTCAAGGGACATCAAAGATTTTGAAGAAACACCAGATGAAACTTGGTGCAAATGTTCCCTCACAAAAAATTAAAGCTTTAGATTATGCTTTCTTGCGGCGAAAATGGGTCCAAGTCCAACCAAAACTGTTCAAGCCCTAAAATTCCGAGTATGTGGACCAAAGTATCTATAGTTCACCTTTGACCGAATATCCGTCAATGTATGCGATAGACAATTTCAGAGAGAATCTATCGGCCAATATTGGAGTTATTTCAATCAAAATGAGGTAGCTTGTTTTGCTGATAGTAGCAGTGTATCTTTGTGTCTAAAATGGATAAAGTTGGCCGAAAGCCTAAATCAGTCTCCATATCAGAATCATATATCGGATGTTTTACTACATATGATTTGCGATGGTATATGAGGCACCGAATGAAACCATGGAAACAGTTTTAATAGTATTGGTAAAAATAGATCAAATTTGGTCGATGCTACCCGAACTACCACATACTACATACAGTGACTCAAACGTCTAACCGGATGCGTGCATTGCCAATGATAGCACCATCCAATCATAAAGTAAAAATTTTAAGAATGATACATACATTGGCGGACAAAAGTCTACATACACCCCCTGCTTTTTTTGATGTGAGAGCACAAGAACTTTTTAGAAAAATGTGTTGATACAACTTTATTCTAATCTTCTTTCCAATAACAACAACCTTAAAAAATCCATTAATTAATAAAAAACTATAATACAAATTTATGGAATAAAAACTCAAAAATTGTGTTGACAAAAGTCTACATACAGTACAAAAATATCTTAGTTCAGTTCGAAAACTTTACAAAATTCTAATTATTAAGATGTCTTAGTATTCAGTTGGGCCCCCATTGGCATCTATAACTGCTTAAAGACGCACTGTGTTGCGGCTAGTGGAAAAGTAACTTTTCTCCGATTATTTTTTTCAGTGTTTCTAATGATGCAATTTTGTCACAGACATTCCAAGTAAACAAAAAACATATAAAGCTTATTTTTATGTTGGCTCTTTGATTTTTAATTGATTTCAGAAGTCAAATATACAAAATTTTAACGAAAAGAGGGGATTTCAGGGCTGTAAACAGGGATTTCAAAATAATCTCATTTGATTTTGGTGAGAGATATTTTGATTCGGAAAAAAAATCTGCCTTCGGACAAGTATCTTTTGTAAAACAAAGGAATGTTGTTTGAGACATTTTCATATGCACCTTTTTTAGAGCGAAAACCTGACCAAAGGTCCATTTTTTCTTTAATTTTGGGTTAGGTAAGCAAAATCTAAAAAGTCCCAGAGAGTCCCAGTTCCAAACCACTACAGAAATGTTACATAATTTGTTTTCAACGAACTGTGAAAAAATCAGCTGCCCATACCTGCCCTCCTGGGAGTTATAGCGATTTTAGTATATCACTCTCAGTATTTATTCCACAGAATCAGAACGGAAGTTCTCGGAATCACTTATTGAATAATTTAATCATATTGGTTTTCGGGTGACTTTCCGTCACCCAACGTCAAATTTTTATTATTTTCAGACCGGTTTCGGCTAATCGCCATCTTTTCTTTTTTGTCCGGCGGACTAATTAGTCCGCGTGTGGGGTCCGTCTTTATATAGTGTTTTCTTTTAGCTTGTGGTGGTACCTTTCTCTCTCTCTCTCTGTTGTTTTACTATTTTATTCTCTCCCTTTGTTTTTACGTCTAGGTAGGTGGGTGAAATAATCCGTTATTGTGCGCGAAAGGATTATCAACATAAGCGGATTACAATTTAAAGTAGAACATAAATTGGAGGAAACAATGGTTGATGGAAAAGTCTGTAATTCTTTATCAGATAACAAGTCTGCAGCAACGTGTTACATTTGCCACGCAAAGCCCAGTGAAATGAATCAGTTGGACAAAATTGTTAAAAGAACACCCAATCAGGAAGCTTAGACGCCGTGGCATTGATTCTGCTGAATTTGCCAACGCTGCAGATTTAATGCTGCTCCAAGGTTCCAAATGCGCTCTTACAGTATAGCAGAGCTAGAAATTTTGGGCTTTCTAATTCTACGCTCCAACATGTTCAATAATATTAAAATTTGGACTTTGAGGTGGTGTATTTAATTGCCTTGGAGTATAGTAAAGCAACCAGTCCTTAACAATTTGCGCCAAGTGCATCGGATCGTTATCTTGTTGAAATATTCAACCGGAACCGAGCCTTAAATTATCCACCAAAGGCTTCAAATTATGTTCCGACAGAGACTTATACTTATAACCGTCCATTTCACCTTCAATAAAGTCCAACTTTCCAACTCCAGAGGCCGCAACAGCTCCGAACTTCACAATTGTTACTAAGATCTTCGGTTAAAGCGTAGCCTTAGTTTTCCTCCAAATTTTAACCCTTTCATCACTACCAAAAAGAGTGAAATTAGAGTAATCTATAAATAAAACTTTTTTCCAAAAATCCATTTCCTTTTCTTTGTGTTTTTTGGCGAACTTTACTCGGAGTTTCCGGTTTTTTTCAGAAATAAAAGGTTTCTTCCGTGGTGTTTTACTGTGGAATCTGTTATCGCTTAGAGTTTTTTTTTATTTTTCTTAGATGGATAAAAGGGCCGATCCACATGACGTCCCACTCATGCCACACCACGTGGCAACATTAGTTCACCAATATATTTCACAAACATATAATTACAATAACCTCTTACATAGATAAATATGGATATTGATGCGACAACAGCATCAATGCCAACCGTCCGTTCGGCTGTCCATGTTCCACGCCCTGGGGAGTGCAACCGAGCAACCCCGAGCAACCCCGACGTCGCAACAGAATGAGCTACCTCGCATCCGATGTACTCTGTGTTGTCGTTCTCACAGGTTGCCAAACTACGGCATATTTAAAGGGATGCCACCTCACCAACGCCAGCAGGTTGCCCGGGCCCATGCAACACAGGAGTGTACGTCCGGCTATGCGTGCCAAATGTGTATGCTTCCGCACCACACTACGCTGCACCGCTTCACAAGCCCTGAGACCGGGCGACACTCTACCCCAGGCAACCGCGGGGGTAAAAGACATTCCAAACAGCAGCTACCGCGAAGGCCAACAACCCCTCAGGACGACTCGCGTCTGCGACATCACTATAACGCGACACGGCGGCACCGTATTAGGCCACCAACCCGCCGTCCAACCGGTTTCAGCAACGTGGTAGCCACGCTGCAACAACTCCAGCGGCTGAATGATGGATGGCTAAATGAGTATCAGCCTTCCCCCTTCTGCCCGTCACCACATCTTATATGCAACATTGGTTACTTACATTATTCACCACGGTCTAACACACACACAATGACATCACACACCATCACGCATTTTCGACGAACAAAATTACAGAAGGACAGACAACATGAAAAAAGGCGCTCTTGCGATTCGACATCCATCCGATCATACCGATTCCCTTTTGGCTACCTTTTTTGCGAAAATCTTTTAAAATTAAGTTCCTTTTATATACTTATGTTCATGCATAAATTCCAAAGTTTCTTCCGCTTGGTAAATTCAAAGACATATATTTTATACCTTTTAAATAATAATAAATTTCGAAATTAATAACCACTTAAAGTGAAGTGTAATCGAATTTCTTTTACTAACAATTTGGAAAAAATATATATGTGTATGTATATACGGCAAATGCGGAAAGAGTGGTACATTAAACAATACACAATGAAAATGACAGAACATGTTTTACTCATAACAGTATGTCTTTGTGCCTAAAAAAGGTACAATTGGACGAAAACTTGACCTGCTTCCCATATACAGTAGGGTGTCCGTTATTTACCAAATTGATTATTTTTGAAGAGACGTTTAGTTTTCCATCTAAAAAAAAAATATCACGATACATTTCCCATTGAAATTACATGGGATTTTGTCACTTTTTACGAACATTTTTTTTCTTTGGAACTTTCTCGTTTGTAGGAATAAAAACGTCATCTTCTTGGACAGAATTGAATCTTCTTCTTCTTAATGAACATTCATAGCTCTGGCTTCTTCTTCTTCTTCTTTACTGGCGTGGACACCGTTTACGCGATTATAGCCGAGTCAACAACAGCGCGCCAGTCCTTCTGCACTTGGTCCTTCCAACGGAGTGGAGGTCTTCCTCTTCCTCTGCTCCCCCGGCGGGTACTGCGCCGAATACTTTCAGAGCTGGAGTGTTTTCGTCCATCCGGACAACATGACCTAGCCAGCGTAGCCGCTGTCTTTTAATTCGCTGAACTATGTCAATGTCGTCGTATATCTCGTACAGCTCACCGTTCCATCGAATGCGATATTCGTCGTGGCCAACGCGCCTAGGACCATAAATCTTTCGCAGAACCTTTCTCTCGAAAACTCGTAACGTAGCCTTATCGTTTGTGGTCATCATCCAAGCCTCTGCACCATATAGCAGGACGGGAATTATGAGCGACTTAAACACCGACTTAACGTCGACTCATCCGTTGTTGACATCGTCCAAGCCTCGGCACCATACAGCAGGATGGGAATTATGGGTGACTTATAGAGTTTGGTTTTTGTTTGTCGAGAGAGGACTTTGCTTCTCAATTGCCTACTTAGTCCGAAGTAGCACCTGTTGGCAAGAGTTATCCTGCGTTGGATTTCTAGGCTGACAATGTTGGTGGTGTTTACGCTGGTTCCAAGATAGACGAAATTATCTACAACTTCAAAGTTATGACTGTCAACAGTGACGTGAGTGCCAAGTCGCGAGTGCGACGACGTTTGTTTGATGACAGGAGATATTTCGTCTTGCCCTCGTTCACTGCCAGACCCATTTCTTTTGCTTCCTTGTCCAGTCTGGAGAAAGCAGAACTAACGGCGCGGGTGTTGAGGCCGATGATATCAATATCATCGGCATACGCCAGCAGTTGTACACTCTTATAGAAGGTGGTACCTTCTCTGTTGAGTTCTGCAGCTCGAACTATTTTCTCCAGAAGCAGATTGAAAAAGTCGCACGATAGGGAATCGCCTTGTCTGAAACCTCGTTTGGTATCGAACGGCTCGGAGAGGTCCTTCCCGATTCTGACGGAGCTTTTCGTGTTGCTCAACGTCATCTTATACAGCCGTATTAGTTTTGCGGGGATACCAAATTCAGACATCGCGGCATAAAGGCAGCTCCTTTTAGTGCTGTCGAAAGCAGCTTTGAAATCGACGAAGAGGTGGTGCGTGTCGATTCTTCTTTCACGGGTCTTTTCCAAGATTTGGCGCATCGTGAATATCTGATCGGTTGTTGATTTACCAGGTCTAAAGGCACACTAATAAGGTCCAATCAGTTTGTTGACGGTGGGCTTTAATCTTTCACACAATACGCTCGACAGAACCTTATATGCGATGTTGAGGAGGCTAATCCCACGGTAGTTGGCGCAGATTGTGGGGTCTCCTTTTTTATGGATTGGGCATAGCACACTTAAATTCCAATCGTTGGGCATACTTTCGTCCGACCATATTTTGCAAAGAATCTGATGCATGCACCTTATCAGCTCTTCGCCGCCGTGTTTGAATAGCTCGGCCGGCAATCCATCGGCCCCTGCCGCTTTGTTGTTTTTCAGGCGGGCAATTGCTATTCGAACTTCTTCATGGTCGGGCAATGGAACGTCTGCTCCATCTTCATCGATTGGGGTATCGGGTTCGCTTTCTCCTGGTGTTGTGCGTTCACTGCCATTCAGCAGGCTGGAGAAGTGTTCCCTCCATAATTTAAGTATGCTCTGGGCATCGGTGCTAGATCACCTTGGGGGGTTCTACAAGAGTATGCTCCAGTCTTGAAACCTTCTGCAAGCCGCCGCATCTTTTCGAAGAATTTTCGAGCATTACCCCTGTCGGTCAGCTTATCAAGCTCTTCGTACTCACGCATTTCGGCCTCTTTCTTTTTCTGTCTACAAATACGTCTCGCTTCCCTCTTCAACTCTCGGTATCTATCCCATCCCGCACGTTTTGTGGTCGATCGCAACGTTGCGAGGTAGGCAGCCTGTTTTCTCTCCGCTGCGACACGGCACTCCTCGTCGTATCAGCTGTTCTTTTGCGCTTTCCAAAAACCAATGGTTTCGGTTGCAGCTGTACGTAAGGAGTTTGAAATGCCGTCTCACAGTTCCCTTATACCGAGTTGTTGACGAGTGCTCTCAGAGAGCAGGAGTGCAATCCGAGTAGAAAAACGTTCGGCTGTCTGTTGTGATTGCAGCTTCTCGACGTCGAACCTTCCTTGTGTTTGTTGACGTGCACTTTTTGCTGCACAGAGGCGGGTGCGAATCTTGGCTGCAACAATATAGTGGTTCGAGTCGATGTTAGGACCTCGGAGCGCACGCACATCTAAAACACTGGAGACGTGTCTTCCGTCTATCACAACATGATAGATCTGGTTGGTGGTTCTTCGATCCGGAGACAGCAAGGTAGCTTGATGAATCTTCTTATGCTGGAATCTAGTACTAAAGATAACCATATTTCGGGCCCCGGCGAAGTCGATCAGCCTCAACCAGTTTGGGGACGTTTCCTCGTGGAGGCTGAATTTACCGACCGTAGTGCCAAAGATACCTTCTTTGCCCACCCTGGCATTGAAGTCGCCAAGCACGATTTTGACATCGTGGCGGAGGCATATCTCATAAGTGCGCTCCAAGCACTCATAAAAGGCATATTTGGTCACATCGTCCTTCTCTTCCGTCGGGGCGTGGGCGCAAATCAGTGATATGTTGAAGAACCTCGCTTTGATGCGGATTGTGGCTAGACGTTCATTCTCCGGAGTGAATGATAGTACTCGGCGACGGAGTCTCTCTCCCACCACGAATCCAACACCAAACTTGCGCTCCTTTATATAGCCACTGTAGTAAATGTCACAAGGACCTACTCGTCTCTGTCCTTGTCCCGTCCATCGCATTTCTTGGACGGCGGTCAGCCTTTATCTTTACGAGGACATCTACCAGCTGGGCAGCGGCACCTTCCCAATTAAGGGACCGGACATTCCAGGTGCATGCCCTCAAATCATAGTCTTTATTTCGTTTGCCATGGTCGTCATCAAAAGGGGGGTCTCTCATCCGAGGCTGTTTACGCTTTTTCATTGGGGGTGTTTTTTTACGGGGCAGGTCCCAAGCCCAGCGCACAACCCTATGCAGGGAGTGTTTCGCCTTCTCACTTTAGCTCGCCTTCAAACGGATGTTCTTAGGCTACCCAGAGGATACTTAGTCAAAGGCAGGAAGTCGTGAGCTGATTGAGTCATATGTAAAAGAATCGTTTCTGGCCACGCCCAAGTGAATGGCGATCAGAGAACTTTCCTCACTTGCGTGAACTTCTACACATGACTCCATCCTCCACTGTTAGACAATAGCCAACAAAAAAAACGTAAAAATATTAATTAATAATCGAATTATATGAACCACATGAGATGGCCTACTTATTTAAATTTAAGAAAATACATAAAAATATCAATAAATAATTAGAAATTAGTACTTTGTGGGATAACCTCTTTGATTGATAACTGATTTTAACCTATTAAGAATAGATTCCACCAATTTTTTTGTGTAGTCGGGAGGTATTTTTCCCCACTCTTCCATTAGTGCGGTCTTGAGATCATTTTGATTTGATATTGCGCGCTTCCGAACTTCAATATCAAATTTATGCCATAAGTTCTCAATTATGTTTAAATCTTTAGGGCTGTTATACAATAACCATTCTCTCACGATATGGGCCGAATGCTTCGAATCATTGTCTTGATACAAGTGAAATGTACCTTCTATACCCAGTTTATTTGCACTTTGTTTTAGATTTTCTCACAAAATTTGTAAATATTGGAATTCGTCCATATTCCCTTCCACGAAGCAAAGATTTCCAACTCCTGCAGCCGAACAAGCACCCCACACCATCGCATGTACACCCCCCTGCTTTACTGTAGGTCGAAGATGTTTCGGATTAAGCTCTTCATTCGGTCTTCGCCATACGTTTACTCTCCCGGCTGATCCAAATAAGTTAAATTTAGATTCGTCCACAAATATTACGTCCAGAACTAAAAATCTTTCATGTGGTAGTTTTGAGAGTACTCTAAACGATTTTTCTTGTTTTTCTCACCAACGAATGGTTTTTTCCGAGCAACTCTTCCATGTACACCAGCCTTGTGAAGAATCTTTCTGATAGTTGTTGCACTGGATTTTGTATTAAATTGTTCAGCTAACATATCTCGAAGGTTTGGAGCACTTAGACGTGGATTTAATTTTACTTTTTTGAGAATCCAACTCAGGATGTTTTGGTTTGTTTGCAATTCGATTTTCTTGGTTATAGCGTTTTATTATATTTTTTATTGTGCTTCGTGATCTTTTTAATGTTGTATAATTAAACTTCGTATTTCATTTGTGGTTTGAGGAGCCATTTTACGAAAATGTGCAAGATCTTACACTCTCAAAATCGCATACAGAACTAAAAGGTCGGTCTGATGAAAAATAAGTATGTCTAAACTAACTAAACAGACAAAAACTTGCTAACGATTTTAGTAAAATACAGTTATCTGAGTTGATTTCAACGAGAGGGTTATTTTGATTGGCGCGTCATTTTGTGGTGTATTTTGACATTTTCTTGTAAATATTGAAAATACCGCTATCTCACTCAATGCCTTTTGGTTTTTTATGTTGCTTACTAGTTGAGATTTGAGGGAAATAATAGCAATTCAAAATAAATAATAAAGTAAACTTGTAAACTTCTCACAGGTGGGCCATTTGGAGTGGCACTCACTGTATTTATTTATGTATTTGCTTATTTTCGCTGTGAGGTAAAATTTAAGGCTGAATTCGTTTTTTTGTTTTTATTAAATGAAATAAGTGTAAAATGTGAGTTTTAAAAATAATATTTAAAAAAATACATCTGGCACTAATAATTGGCACTCATAAACAAACAAGTTTTGGCTTTTTATTTTTTATTAAGCATGCTTTAAAATTTCTCTGATGGCTGCATCATTTGGCTATGCTAAACTGTAATTATTACCGGGATTTTCGAACATCCGGCTAATTTTGCTCAATATGATAGGTATTTTATGTGAAGTACCTTAATGAAACCCTGAGAATATTTTTTTTTAGTATGTAAATACGCATCCCTACAATAGCAACATTGTTTTAAATAAATCAGTTGCTCAATTAATTGCCTTTTGGTATTTTTTAGGTGGGTTGAAAGTGCAATTAGTTGTAATTCGAAAAATATGAGTTAAGTTGTTAGTTCAATTCAACTGGGTCGAACTGTTAAAAATATAATGGTTTTAGTATAAATTTCTTAATACAGTTGTATAAATATTTGAGAAATACATACAGTCACTCACAGCTTATTTGATGCAGATAGAATTTTTTTGTAAAGTATTCTATTTTTCTTTAAATCTTGCAAAAACGAAAAAACTGAGTATGCATACATCTTATTTGTTTTGTTCTATTTAGGTCCTCAACAAAAAATTCCAAAAACTATCCAGTCGTTTCATTGTAATACAAAAAAACAATAACATAACGACAATAGGACGCCACAGCTTAAATGATGCAGTTAAAAGAACCGCTATTTTTCGTCGTGATTTGCAACAATTGGAATTTTTTGATTAGTTTACAGATAATTGTTGAAAGAAGTGGATCTAAAGTGATATTTAAATTTACGTAAACTTAAATTTGTTAACCATGGGACCGCGGACATCACTAGAAAAACGAGAGTTGGTGTTGGAGCAGTTTAAAAAGGGAATGTCGCAACGTAGAATAGCTGAACTAGTAAATTTGAGTTCGTCCACAGTTCAGCACATTATTGAACGCTTTGTACGTGAAAATCGTGTGATAAATAAAGGACGACAGGCTCCAAATAAAATTTTCACGGAGAAAGATTGTAAGTGGTTAGTGCGTCAAGTGAAGAAAAATCCAACAACAAGTGCTCCGAAGTTGACAGAAATGGCCAAAAAAAATTTAGGAAAGAATTGCCATCCCGAAACAGTCCGAAGAGTACTAAGGGAAGCAAATTTAAATGGCAGAATAGCCCGTAATAAGCCGTTTGTAAGTGCAAAAAATAGAACTAAGAGGTTGAAGTTTGCGCGTGGCCATATAAATAAGACACCAGCATTTTGGAGGACTGTACTTTTTGCAGACGAGGTTAAGATCAACTTATTTGGACCAGATGGCAGACCTTTTATATGGCGCGAACCTAATACGGAGCTTAGACCTCAAAATTTGCGTGCTACTATAAAACACGGTGGCGGCAACGTTATGGTGTGGGCATGTATGTCATCAAATGGGGTCGGAAATTTAACTTTTATTGAAGAAACTATGAACAAACATGTGTATTTAAAAGTTCTGCAAGAAAATTTGCTTCAAAGCGCTAGAAAATTGCAAATTGAAGATGACTTTCGCTTTTACCAAGATAACGACCCTAAGCACAAGTCAGAGATAGTGCAAACGTGGTTAATATATAAATGTCCACACATTGTTGAAACTCCTGCCCAATCACCGGACTTGAACGTCATCGAAAATTTGTGGGCTATTTTGAAGACAAATATTAAAAAACATGACATCAAGAACAAATCCGATCTTAAAAAAGCTATAATGGAAGAGTGGAACCAAATTAAACCGGAATACACCAAAAAATTGGTAGACTCCATGCCAAATAGACTTCAAGCTGTAATTGATAATAAAGGATATCCTACTAAGTACTAAGTATTAAAAATTGTTTTTAGTTACGAACAAATACTTGTTCTTTTTTGAGTTGCATCATTTAAGCTGTGACGTGGATTTTCTAATAACATTTATATTTTTTGCATTAAAACTAAATAAATAGAATTTTTTTGAATGTTTTGTTGAAAAATTAAATGAATTAAAATAAATAAGATGTCTGCATACTCCGTTTTTTTAATTTTTGCAAAATTTTAAGATATATTGAAGATTTTACAAAAAAATTGTATCTGCATCAAATAAGCTGTGAGTGACTGTACATTAATATGTTTAAAAAACTCACAAAGAAAGACTATTTATTTACATAACGAACAATGCCAATTGTATAAACTCAAATATTTGTTTTTGGTTTTCCAAACACTCTTATTTGGCAATTACTGTAAATGGTACTTAGCACAAGTAAGGGATACAACCCCCCACTGTACGTTAAATACTTTCGAATCATATGTATCTGATTCGGGTTGACAATACCACCAGAAACTGTTGAGTAAATGAGTCCGTTCTTGCTTTCCAACTCATGTTGTCGTTGACGTTTGCATGTGTGTGGTTTTTTATTTCTGTGCAAACTCTTTCAATGTATTGGAATTTCCAGGTAGTTTCTTTCAATCAATTTGTACTTTCTTTATTTGTTTTACGAGGGCTGCTTTATATATTTCTGGCCTAGGCAACACTAAGTTTTGCCAGATGCAATCTGACGTTTCCAAAAATGGAATTAGCTCGTGAACATTTTCGTGCGATCATTTTTCACAACTTTCGACGTGGATTATCACGACAAGAGTGCATCGATGAACTAAAATCTTTGTATGGCTATGAAGCACCATCCTATAGCACTGTGAAAAACTGGTACAACGAATTCAATCGTGGCCGACGCTCGCTCAGAGACGAATTCCGTGAAGGTCGTCCAAAAACAGCCGTTGTGCCAGAAAACATCGATGCCGTACGTGAACTGATAATGCAAGACCGTCGTGTAACATACCTTCAGATAGAGGCATACCTTTGCATTTCTCCCACCAGCATACATTCGATATTGCATGAACACCTGGCCGTAAAAAAGGTTTGTTCTCGCTAAAAAAAAGGCTCGTGTGGATTGGTGTAAAGAAATGCTGAAAAATACGATCGCGGTGCTTCAAAAGATCGTCACATGTGACGAACCATGGATCTATGAGTATGAGCCTGAAACAAAACAGCACTCGACCGTGTGGGTCTTCCAAGACGAGCCAACTCCAACGAGAGTTGTTCGTGGAAGAAGCGCTTCGAAGCAAATGGTCGCCTGTTTCTTCGGCAAAACTGGTCATGTGGCGACTGTTCCGCTTGAGCAACGTAGGACGGTCAATCCTGAGTGGTACACCACCATTTGTTTGCCTGAAGTCTTCGGAGAAATTCGAAAAACGAACAAGAGAAGACGAATCATTGTGCACCATGACAATGCGAGCTCTCATACATCGGCTCAAACCAGCGCCTTTTTAACCGGCCAAAAACGTCGAATTGATGGGTCATCCGCCGTACAGCCCTGACATGGAACCTAATGACTTCTTTTTATTCCCACACATCAAGAAAATAATGCGTTGTCAACGATTTTCGTCGCCAGAAGATGCTGTTGAAGCATTCAAAAAGAGTGGAAAAAGTGCTTCAAAAATTGGTTTGAGCGCATGCAAAAGTGTATAAATCTTGATGGAGAATATTTTGAAAAACAATATAACCATTTTCGTTGATAAATATTCCTATTTTCATTGTTAGGCCAGAAATATATATATATAACAGCCGTCGTATTATAGCAGTTTCGGGCTTTACAAATCTCAAAAGCATGCTGTATCGAATCGAAACTACTAAATATACTTACTTATAAATATGGGCTGACTTTAGTACACCATTCCAAGGTTAAAAGTAGTATGGTTAGATAGAGCTGATGTTCCAGATTAAGAATATATAATAAGAATATATACAATTATAGCCGCCGCAAACTAAAAGTTTTCGAGATATTTGCATTTAAAGGTAAAAATTTCGCAAATTTAATTTAGCAATTTCTCAATTTATAGTGACTCTCTTTCATATTATGCACTTTTTTTACATATGTATGTATGTATTCATTTGACAGTAATTATTTAGATAGTTGCTTAAAATAAGGGTTTTATACTTTACACAAATTTTATTAAATGCACAATAACATAAATGTTCCGTGTTGTCAAATAATAAGTATTGCCATATCTACAAATTTATAAAACTAATAAAAATGAAAAAAATAGGATTATACCCCAAATAAATACATAAATATTACACCTTTTCTTTATATATCATAATTTTTGATCGGCTAGGGTTATTTTTTTAAAGCGCGGTCAAAGGCCGCCAACGCAAAAAGGGATTTACTCGAAAACACTACCCGGTGTTGGATCGACCGAAGGCCGCCGATGCAGAAATACATAAGTCGGACGCGAATAGACTAATGTGTGACCCGGTTTGGGATCGGGCAGGGGTTTTTTTTAAGCGCGACCGAAGGCTGCCAATGCACAAAGAAAATGTAAAATTATGTTAAATAAGGTATATCACCCTCTTTAAACCACATTTTCTATAACGGGGCATCTCCAGAGGATAAAGTTTATGGCATACTAACTATACTGTCGTGTCTATTGGCGATGGAGGCTCCATATTGCTTATGGAAAGCAATATGTGCAATAATAGTTAGTATGCCGTACCTATATTGAAAGCAATAAACTGCCACTTCAGCAGATTAACAGCGCAGCCATTTACACATAAGTACATACATATGTATGTACAGTGTGCAAAATCCATATTCGTACACTGATTTTTCTATATTATTACCACTCCTTCTACATTTAATTGAAAGATTCACTTAATTTGTGTTAATATATTATACTTTAGAAGTACATCTCTGATTGCCTAAATTTTTTTCATATTTAAAACGTAATTGCTAATTTATGGCAATCATTACGAAATTTCGAACAAAATTCGTATTCGTACACCATGGCATCCCCCGATAATAAAGCTGGGAATGTACCGTTACTTCGAAATTTGCGAATTCCAGATAAGAAGTTGCTTGTGTTTGCTCTATTTCTTGAAGTGTGCTTTATTTTGTGTGAAAAAAGTGAAAAGCTTAAAAAATGGGACGGAAATCCAGTGAATTAACAAATGAAATGAGAAATTTAGTTATAAATTTATGTATATAAAGATGGCAAATCTCTTCGAGAAATCGGAAAAGTTACGAAACGGAGCTGCTCCACTATTCAATCCATTATTAAAATATAGCAAGAAAGTGGAAGAATTAATAAAAAAGTCAGAAATCAAAACAGATGCATTTTAAATAGACGCCAACAATCTTCTATTTTACGAGAAATAAGAAAAGATGTGACTATTAGTGCGGTGAAGATTTCTGCTCTTTTGAATTCAAACTTTGGTATAAGTTTGACAGCACAAATTGTACGAAATTATATAAAAAAAATCGGATTTCGGAGCAGAGTCGCACGAAGAAAACCATTTATCAATGCAGTCAATCGAAGAAAGCGTATAATTTTTGCAGAAACATATAAAAATAAGGAGTATCGTTTCTGGAAAAGAGTGATTTTCAGTGATGAATCAAAATTCAACTTGAAGATGTCCGATGGAAGAGTAAAAATATGGAGGGAGGCAAATACTAGCTTGTGTAAACAAAACCTTATACCCACATTTAAACACGGCTTATCATGGTGATGGGATGCTAAGAAGTACATAGACATACTAAAACGAAATCTACACCAAAGCGCTGAAAAATTGGGTTTGGGAAGTCGCTTTATCTTCCAGCGGGATAATGACCCCAAACATACGGCATTAGATACCAGGCTTTGGATATTATATAACTGTCCAAAATACCTGAAAACGCCACCTCAAAGCCCTGACATAAACCCAATTGAGAACTTATGGTCTATCTTGAAAAACTCATTAAAAATTATAGCATTAGAAATCTTCAGGACCTTAAACAAGCTTTACGAAAAGAATGGGAAAAAATATGTCCAAAACTTACCAAAAAATTGGTGAAATTTGTCACGACGCTTATATTCTGTTTTAAAACAAAAAGGTTATCCAACCAAATATTAATTTTTACGTAACATTAATTTATTTTGTACTTTAAATAGTGTACGAATATGAACTTTGCTTTATAGAAAATGTGCGGTTTGCTTAAATATGTGAAATTTTTTCAGAAAAATTAATTTTTTTTAAAAAATGAAATATATATACGTGTTTACTTAAAATTACACATAAATTTTTTTATAATTAATTTACAATATTTTTTTTATGTGTAAAATTGCTATAAAATACGTGGTGTACGAATATGGATTTTGCATACTGTACATACATATACCGACGGCAGTTTCATTTCGGTAATAATTATTAAATTTAGTAGAGCGAGTATTAAATCAGTTGTGTTATATTATAAAAATTAATTACATTTTTAAAATAACATTTTTCCAAAAAATTAATATTTAATTTAAAATTGTTAATTTACAGAAAAATTATGCAAAATGGGTTAGGAATGAGCGAAGTCTTAAATTTAATAAACTTATACAAGCATAAATCAAAATATCATATTAAATTTATTATTTTAACTGGTATATAAAATTTACGCCACAATTACCAAAAATATGAATTCTTATGTTTCCCAGGAATACATTTGTAAAAACAGGATCATTTTCCGTTTTTTTTATTTTCCACATAAAAAATTCAAACAGTTCAAGAGCTCAAAACATGCGCTACATCAGTTACCTACCTCGCATTTACATACATATACACATATAATATACATATACCGACGGATGCTTTATTTCGGTTATTTTAAGTTTGATAGCGCGAGTATTCAGACCAGGAATAAAGGGATGTCCAACTTATTCTAGTGTGAGAGCGCCTCAAAATTAGCGCTTTTTGTGACATTTTTCATTGTAGCCAAATCAGAAAAAAAAACTATTTTTGGGCATTTTTAAATAAAACACACAATGCGCATTTTCCACATTACCTATGAGATATGCAAAAGGGCGCGCTACCGAAGTTATTTTTGTGTGCTCGGTTCCAATTAAAAATTTATTTACATAAAAAAATTAAAAAACAAAACGATAAAAATTCATATAGTATAAAAAATTAACAAAAACAATATCACTCCATATCAGTGAATATTAATAAATACTTGTATGTATAATACTTAAAACTATAAAAATAAACGTATGTATATAACAATGCCAATATTTATTTAAAAATTTTGTCACAAAATAATTTCTAATTCTAATAAAAGGAGCAATAACTATGTACCTTTTAGTCACAGTCTTCACAACACAAAAAAGGCCTAATATCTTTTAATTTAGTAAAAAGAGTTTCTAATATACCTATTATATGACAACTTCTGTCAAATTCCTCAACAAATTTATTTCTTAATTATTAATAAATGCAACAAATTCTTCAGGCGGCTTCACTAAGTTGCTTTTATCGAGCTGGTTTTGGTGTATGAAGATGAATTCATCTGAAGGAATTTCATGTCCTAAATAAGGTAATGGCATGTATGTGCATTTTAAAAATTTTAAAATAAAGATAGCCGCAAAAATAATTAAAAGCATTTTCCCTTAAAAAGTTAATTTCTAAACTATTATCTAAAGTAATGGATCTAACAATTGAGTTTTCGGGCCGAGGTAAACCCTGGAAATCCTGACAAGAGAGGTCACTTAAAACGGAATCATTGCACACATTAAGAAGAACATTGTGGCTATGTTCTTAAATAACTGTGGCTTCGGGTTCTAAAGGCAGCTCACAGTTACCTACGACATTTTCGTAACGTAAACCCCACGACTTCCTATATAAACTAGAGAACATGAAAGTTGTAACTCTAATACCTCCCCTACTTCTAATCTGACAAAAAAATCTTCTAAGCTGTCCTGACATAGTCGTCTTGTCTTTACGTAAGGAAATCCTGAGTGCAACAGCGATCGCTACAATCCATTTAAAATATTATTATTAATTAACCACCCCTTGGTAAAATTGAAATTATGTGTTTTGATGTTTCCTAATTCATCTACGACACGAATTGTTTTTAAAACTTTTTCTGCCCCTTCTAAAAACTGGTTTTGCTCTGGGGAACTTATAAAAACTTTTTTAGTGGGTAAAATGGCCTCAGTGAAACTACTATTAAAGATATCGAATAAGTTATTGAAAAAAGAAACCAAATCCGCGGTATGAATAAAGCACATACTATTTGAGCTTAAGGTTCCCGAGCTGTAAAGAGAAAGCATACCTGAAGCGACCGTATTACTTAACACTTGAGACACGAATTTAACTTTCATTTTTTGAAAGGTATTGGGGTAAATATGAGCATCGGTTAATTTATGCGCACACCGATAACTAAGTTCTGTTTATAAAAACTGGACTATATCTGACCACCATACGAGACTATTTTTAAAATCAACTTTATTTTTCATATTTTGTAAAAAACACATATTTCCTTACCATTAACGTTGAAAAAAAGCCGTGACATTGAAACATCCAACAAATTAGCCAAATTTTGAAAATTGGTACCGTAGTCACAAACAAAATAGCAAGGAACTAGCCCCATATTTTGAAGTTGGGTAATGGCTTCAAGAATATATTTCTTGAGGTCATCTCCTTTACATTAGCCTCTAACAAAAAAATAAGCTAGCAGGGGGGGGACCAAGGTTCCTCACGTATACCTTGCACCATTATGGTCATTGCAGTTGTGGCTGCTCTAGATGTGCGATTTTCGTCGCCATAATCTTCAAGACCTATCACCCTATCAAATTTCCTATCATACGGCAAATGACATTTCAGTGAGATTTCATCACAAGAAACTGATATGAACTTTTGTTCCAAAGAAAATCCTTTACTCCTAATTGGTAAAGACTTTATGCTGCTATGAGTGCAACCTGGGAAACGAGGCCAATTTGCGACAAAATTATGTAACGTATTTTCCGAAGAAAAACTAAGTTTGTGCTGTTTCGCATTCGCTATTCTTCGAAGTAATGGTATAAATGGAGACAAAAATGAAAAATGTCTCCATTCGAATAATAATTTGGCGGGATTTTAAACTGGTCGTCCCTCTTTTCCAATTGCTAAACACCAAAACCTCATTGAACTCGATTAGCTGTCAAAGTTCAGGAGATTTTGACGTTTAGCAATTGTTCACTCACTTCCAGTTGAATAATGAAAAAACTACAAAAGTAATAAGTAAGTACATTTTCAAAATAATTTAATATATTTTTTTCAAAAATTGTATATTTAGTTTAATATTATTTATTTGCAGAAAAAACGAAGTTTTAAATTTATGAATTTTTATGTTAGCAGTTTCAATGCTTGTAGATAACAAAAGTTCCTCTTACAAGAGAGTCGACTTACAAATAAAAGCTTGGACGCAAATATCAACAGAGTGTAGGAAGGATATCGCAGAAATTAAAAAAAAAATTATAAATCCACAGACGGCATACATATGTGATGGAAAAAAATAATGTGGACGGGTGTAGAAAGTCCAGGATGTCGGCTGATGTGGTGTACGAACAACTTTTATATTACTACAAGGAAATGTCGTGTCTCGACCCTAATGTAATCCTGAGGATGACAAGTAAGGTATTTTCAAATATTATAATATTCAAAATTACATTATGTATAGATATATTTTCAAAAGATACACACAGAAGTAGCCGGTGAATCTGAGGAGAGTGTGCTTAACCAAGCAACAATTAAAAATTTTGAAGTGGATTGCTCACAATTGCCATCGCCATCACCAGTGGACAGCTTATCAGGGTGCTCGCCGGCTCCGTCCTCCTCACCTGCTCCATCCACTTCGGCATTAGTAGCTCAAAGACGGAAAAAGCGAGCATCGATTTCCTCTTCTTCATAATTGGCGTAGACACCGCTTACGCGATTATAGCCGAGTCAACAACAGCACGCTAGTCGTTTCTTCTTTTTCGCTATGTGGTGCCAATTGGATATTCCAAACGAAGCCAAGTCCTTCTTCACCTGGTCCTTCCAACGGAATGGAGGTCTTCCTCTGCTTTTCGTCTATCCGGACAACACGGCCTAGCCAGCGTAGCCGCTGTGTTTTAATTCGCTGAACTATGTCAATGTCGTCGTATATCTCGTACAGCTTATGGTTCCATCGAATGCGATATTCGCCGTGGCCAATGCACAAAGGACCATAAATCTTTGGCAGAACCTTTCTCTCGAAAACTCTTAAGGTCGACTCCTCGGTTGTTGTCATTGTCCAAGCCTCTGCACTGTATAGCAGAACGGGAATTATGAGCGACTTATAGAGTTTGGTTTTGTTCAAAGTTACGACTGTCAACAGTGACGTGAGAGCCAAGTCGCGAGTGCGACGACTGTTTGTTTGATGACAGGAGATATTTCGTCTTGCCCTCGTTCACTGCCAGACCCATTTGCGTTGCTTCCTTGTTCAGTCTGGAGAAAGCAGAACTAACGGCGCGGCTGTTGAGGCCGATGATATCAATATCATGTGTGTCGATTCTCCTTTTACGGGTATTTTCCAAGATTTGGCGAATAGTAAATATCTGGTCGATTGTTAATTTACCAGGTCTAAAGCCGCACTGATAAGGTCCTATATGTTTGTTGACGGTGGTATTTAATCTTTCACACAATACGCTTGATAGAACCTTGTACGCGATGTTGAGGAGGCTTATCCCACGGTAGTTGGCGCAGATTGTGGGGTCTCCTTTTTTAAGGATTGGGCATAGCACACTTAAATTCCAATCGTTGGCATGCTTTCGTCCGCCCATATTTTGCAAAGAAGCTGATGCATGCTCCTTATCAGTTCTTCGCCGCCGTGTTTCAATAACTCGGCCGACAATCCGTCGGCCCCTGCCGATTTGGGCAATGGAACGTCTGCTGCTGGGTTCGCTTTCTCTGGCGTTGTACGTTCACTGCCATTCAGCAGGCTGGAGAAGTGTTCCCAACATAATTTAAGTATGCTTTGGGCATCGGTGACTAGATCACCTTTGGGGGTTCTACAAGAGTATGCTCCGGTTTAGAAACCTTCTGTAAGTCGCCGCATCTTTTCGTAGAATTTTCGAGCATTACACCTGACGGCCAGCTTATCAAGCTCTTTGTACTCACGCATTTCGGCCTCTTTATTTTTCTGTCTACAAATGCGTATGGCTTCCCTCTTCAACTCTCGGTATCTATCCCATCTCGCACGTGTTGTGGTCGATCGTAACGTTGCGAGGTAGGCAGCCTGTTTTCTCTCCGCTGCGACACGGCACTCCTCGTCGTATCACTTTCCGAAAACCAATGATTTCGGTTGCAGCTGTACGTAAGGAATTTGAAATGCCGTCCCACAGTTCCCGTATACCGAGTTGTTAACGAGTGCTCTCAAAGAGCAGGAGTGTAAGCTGAGTAAAAAACCGTTCGGCTGTCTGTTATGATTGCAGCCTCTTGACGTCGAACCTTCTTGTATTTGTTGGCGTGCGTTTTTTGCTGCACAGAGGCGGGTGCGAATCTTGGCTGCAACATTGTATTGGTCCGAGTCGATGTTAGGACCTCGGAGCGCACGCACATCTAAAACACTGGAGACGTGTCTTCCGTCTATCACAACATGATCGATCTGGATACATACATACATACATATTACGCACAAAGTTTATTTTCTTTGTTTATTCTCTCTTGCTCTTCTAATGTGGATCATTCACAATGCGTAACCAGCTGTCAAAACTACTTAAAGAGATAATGTATTTTTTTTGTGTAATTACTTGAGAGAAAAAAATCATACCACATAAAATTATCAATTTAAATTTCACACTATCAACAATAGTTCTTAAAATTTACTTAAATTTTGCCTATAATATCTTTAATACGTATGTATATACCATCCTAGCAAGTTTTTAACGAAACTGATTTAAAATACTTATTTTCCCAACTATCCCCACCGGTATTGTGGACAGGGAACTTCAATGCGTGGAACACATTTTGGGATTCACGAAAATCAAGCACAAGGAGTGCAATTATAATAATTTCTTACTGAATAGCAACTATATCCTTCTTAATAATGGCGTTTCAAACAGTTTTCTACCCACTCTTCTCAAACAAATGCCGATCTTCCTCTATCCTCTCCCCAGCTCGCCCCCAGAATCAGTGGGGGAGCTTCCTCTATTCTCCATTTCTTTCCAACTTTCAACTTCAACTTTCTTATATTAATCCCACTTTGAAAAATATAAGCATCTCCCAAAATGTATTATTTCACGCGCAAACTGGAACGTATTACAAAGAGAACTCTTAAAAAGTTTACCCGCCACTCCGATCGACAACATCATGAAAGCCAAATCTACATTCACAAAACTGGTTCGTTCTGCGGCAAATAAGTCGAAATCTTAAACCAAACGCAGGTTTTCAAAAGACTTTCTTATCTGTTGGAAAAAAGATCTTCTTCATATGCATGACAAAGAAAATGAATACTGGAATATTTTCAAGAAACCAATGACTGAATATAATCTGAATAGTTATAAAAAAAAGCAAACGCCTTCATTAAAAAAGCTATAAAACTGCTTCACTGTCAAAATCTCTCCTGCTTCCAATATCAAAGGTACAGTCAAACATTAAACTTTTGAACTTTTGACTCTAATCCCTCACAGCCGTATTAATTTCATTAAAACAAATTCAAGTCTTCTGAAGAACTCCGCAGATATTGCCAATGGTCACCATTGTAACAATTATGAAACCAGATAAACCATCGGACCTAACTACTTCTTATAGGCCAATTGCCTTGCTATCCTGCTTCAGTAAAATTTTCAAAAAAATTATTGCTACGCGACTTTCATGGATTGCTACAAAAACTAATTTTAGAAGGTGTGTTCCAAAGTAAACAGGACTTTAAAAAACAATACAGAACACAAGGGGTTTTCTGCAAAATCACCGCCAGTATGCCGGTGCAAGGTTTTTGAATAGCCTCTACGTATGCATAACGAATTCCTTTCATGGACAAATGCACTTTTCCGAAAAGGAAGAAGTCGCCTTGTGCCATATCAGATGAATACGCAGAGTGGTTAATGGTTAAAATGTGATTTTTGGTCAAATAATCGGTCACAAGAGTCGATCGAATGTTGTATTCTGAGCAATTTTTGTTCGTCAGTCAATATGTGCGGAACAAACCGTACACACACCTTTCGTAAACCCAAATGGTCGTTCAAAATGTGATAAATCGATGTTTTAGAGATGTTCAATTCCATTTCCATGAATTTCAATGATGATTTCGGCTGATTTTTGATGAATTCATGAACAGTTTTGATGGAATTTCAGGTGATCACGGATGTTGATTGATCCACATGTTGATCGTCATTTATGTCCTCACGACCACTTTGAAAACGTTAAAACCACTCGTGCACTCTGCTATGAGGTAGGCAATTATCGCCATAAACTTGTTTCATCAATTAAAACGTTTCGGTAAAAGTTTTACCAGTTTTAAAACAAAATTTAATGTTGGCTCTTTCTTCGAAGCTCATTTTCGCACCGATAATACAAACATACTGACACTTAAAACGCAATAACTTCACTTCCAATCTATGAAATCTGAAGAAATTCTCACTGCACAATCGATAAAGATAGCGGACTCTAACTCACCAGTCGACATATAGATGGCGCTACCAGGAGGAGCTAGATTAAAAAATAGTTTGGACCGCACCTTTTACACACAGTACAATGGATACCCTTATTCAACTCCAGCACTACATACGTATGTATCTGACACCCTCGCCACCAAAACCCATGCCACCATCTTAGTCACTGATTTCCAAAGATCTTTTGATCGCATAGCAATTCAAGGTAAGCCAATTCGCAGCTTGGAAGGTAGGTTCAAATGGTTTTAAAATAGTAAAAGCTTTTGCGAATTTTAGGTGCGCATAAACAATATTTTATCTAGTTTGTATCCTCTCAAAAGTGGTATAACGCAAGGCTCGCCGCTATCGGTGATGCTTTTTATTATTGCTTTTGATAAATTAACTGAAATATGCCCTAATACTAAAAGCATTAAACACTTAATAATTGCGGGTGACGCTATTATTTATTGTAACTTAAAAAAGATCGCCAGCTGCTAAAAATATTTTTAAGAAAACACTAATAGAGTTTAAGAAATGGGCCATTACTACGTATTTGCAAACAGACAAAATGTATAAATCCACAGTTAATTTTTGAAGATATTGTAATATGCAATTAAAAAAGGCTTAATTTCCGGTTAATAAAAATACTACACATAATTAAATAATTGTCTAGTACACTATCTTTTATTCATCCTAATTCTCTAATGAACGCTACAAGAGCTTTAATACTCGCTATTCAATTTTGGATGGTTATCATGCAGCGAGCCGTCGGAGTATACTCCATTAGGTGTATCTTGGCGAATTGCGGGCTTCCAATAATAAATGAAAGGGTATACGAAAGTACGATGCAACTATGTACAATATCCAAAACTGATATACTATCCAAAATGCAAGCTTACATAAACCCATAGTTTGCGCATCACGACAACCACTTTACACAGACGGATCCAAAGCGATTATAACAGCTTCACTTCATCTTTGACAAATTATCGGCTTTAGTGAGTAATAGGCAAAAGCACACATTTTTTCCAAACTATCAAGAACTGTTAAAACTTCCTTCAATTTCATCCTCATCCATTTCTGATGAGTGTCACCTCATCAAACTCAGGTGCCAGAATGCCGCCGCCACCAGCGCAGGGTTCTACCATATCTGTATACTTCCATACAGCTTCTGCAAGCATCTTGAAAAGTTCTTAATTTTACATCGCGGAAATTAACAGGACAAAGGCCTGTTATAGTCCTAAAACGAATGTGCGCTGGCATTAATGTCAGCAAGGAGCTTACTGATTCTACCACGATCGATCTTCGGACAAAAACTCTTGGGGACCCCGAATGAACTGATTGTAGCCCAGAGCCGCTCAAGCTCCCTCGACAACCAGTCCCATTCCCATTCTAAATCTTTGTCAGCTCGTCAGCTGTACAGTGACCTGGAATTCCGCTATGGCTTACTATCCATACTAATCTTATCCGTCTCTACACTCTCGAATGCAAGCCAGATGCGTGAAATTTTAATAACTTGTTGCAATTGCTATAGGGGCTAGAATAGTTTGAACGAGTTGCTAGCCTGTTCATAGAGAAGATCGGCAAAAGCTGTGCAATTCTATTACATTACTCCGAGAATTACCTCTCAAGAGGATGTATTGCTCGGAATGTGAGCATCCGGAATCGTCATAAGTATGATATAATATATAAGTATATATTAACTACTGAAGGACCACTTTCTATGAGTCCTTACCACGACCCATAGGGTTGGAATTCTTTGCGACTATACGTCTGTATCTAAAGGACTCATGACAGCTCTTTATCTCCTCGCAGAAGATTTTCCAATCGTTAGTTAACCCACTCCAGTGATCCTTGTTGAATAACCATCCACAAGATGCTCTGATTTCCAGATTTCCAGGAGTTTCTGGCCTGCCAGAGCAGGTTTCGCTGGCCCTGAGCTGATGATTTCTGCACGCTCGTTTACCGGTTTAATTAACCCCTTCCCCCATCCCGACACCCTTTTTTTTGTTTGGGGGGATTTCGTTGTTTTTACTAATTTTAATTTAAAAAAGTATCCCAAAATTTTTTCTTAAAAGAAAAAAAAAATTTACAAAATTTTGAAAAATTTCAAGGAAAACCAGAAATTTTTTTTTAAATTTTTTTCATTTATTTTAAAACAACCCTTTCTTTGCTAAAATAAAAGGACTTTTTTTTCAAAATCCACCATTTTGTTATTTACCCTTGAAATTTAACTTCAGTAGTTCCAAACCAGAATGACATGTCTATAGATTAAGAATAAACAAGAATATTTGATTTCAGACAACATAAAACCCCCGGGCCACCCACGTGCATTTTTGTTTGAGGTACCAACTTCGAGTGACAATAATAATGGTAATAAAGTATTAAATTTTGAAAAATATTTTTTTTTTATATTTTCAATATGTAAGTAAAAACATTCTAAATACTCAAAATAATTCATTTTTATTTTCCTAAAAAAAAATCCCCGCTCCAAAGAAGTCATGAACATAGGCATAAGTTTCCAGACTACTACCTTAAAATTCAATATGTTAATTAGGGGCCGCAAGTGACGAACATGAGAACGGTTCCACCAAGACGTTTCTGCTATGGAGGTACCAAGGCAAGTGGAGTGCCAGTTTGGGGTTGAGTTTAATATCGCGCCGGTTAATTTTGGCTCACTGTACCTAAACGAGAGAACCAAATTGAAAATTTTAAACACGCATGTATGCTTAAATTATCGAACATATTTTATAAAAATCGGTTCACAAATTTTCTCACAAATTCTCTTTAAAAAATGCTATTTATTGCAAATTTCGAAATTTTATATATATGTATGTATATGCTAGAGTATTTTCATCTGTTGAGCATTGTACCAAACCAATTATGGATACATTTTCACGCACATATGTATATTACTTATGAATTATAAAAACCACTAGTAATGTTTTTGATTACTTTTGATTGTTAATTTCTTTGTAAATCTTTAAATAAAATACACCTTTTTCTGCATTGAGTTCAATAATGCGAAAAACCAAAATGACTGCCTAATTTGAACTGTCAAATTAGCGAGAAAGCATGAACAAAAGGGAATAAATTAAACCCACTAGCAAAAATGTATGAAGTGAACGCGAAAAGGTGTTCAATGCTAAAATACTGTGGATGGCGTAGCCGGTGTTGGACCGGCCAGGGTTATTTTTTTAAAGCGCGGCCGAAGGCCGCCAATGCAGAAAGGAATGAAATGCTAAAATACTGTGGAGGAAATCCCGGTGAAGCATTATTTTACAAAATTTAAGTATAAAACAAATTAAGGCTTTATATTTCTTAACGATTTCAATATACCATCTAATATGTGTGCTGGGAAGCATAACGGTACTTTTCATATGTTTACCCATATTTAAAAATTTGGCATTATGCAAAATACGTTTTCGGTGTTATTCGGCGTTACTGAAAATAAAAATATTATAAAACAATGTGCGAAATTGTAAATAGTGAGTAATAATAATAAATAATAAGATATTCTAATATTGGAATATATTCTTTTTTTTAGGAACGCGGTCCACACGGGTTAAGTGGAGCCTTATGCGTGTTGGCTCCAAGCTGCGCACGCATGAACAAGGAATCCGTTTTGCGGAGGAAACCGACCGAGCAATTGTGCCCTGTACACAAGGTTCCAAAGGCTATTCGGAAAGGGGGCAAATTTGGGTATGCACAAAAAAGCCATGTGTTTCAGTAACCATCGGGACATGGTTTGAAAATGTCCGCAACAGTGTCCCTCGGGTGTACTTTTTGATGTACTGCTTTGCGTGTCGTATGTCCCGCGAAGAAATGTTGCGCGAGGACTATACAAATGAGGGGAAAACTTTGTCATCTGCAACAATATCAGACTGGTATAGTTATTGCCGACAGGCCGTGGTAATATACCAGTTGGACCACCAACATGAACAAGGAAAAATTGGTGGTCCGGGAAAAACTGTTCAGATCGACGAGAGTAAATTATGGCGGCGGAAGTACAACAAAGGTAATACTATTTGCTTATACAATGGATTTAACTCTAATTAAGTCACATTTTAATTACATTGATCCAGAAGCAAGTAGCTGAAGGAAGCATAATTCGGACGGACTGCTGGCGGGCATATGACGCATTACCAAATTTTGGGAACGTCCACCAAAAAGTGAATCATAGTAACGACACCAACCCTTTCGTTCCCGAAGGTGGTGTTCATACGCAGCAGATTGAGTCGCAATGGCGCGCAGTGAAACGTTTTTTTTTACAAATCCAATTATAATCACACCGCCAATTTCGCCGACGTCATCGTCGAATATATGTGGCGGCGATCTATTCAAAAACAAAAAAGATCCCTTTGTATCATTAATAGATGCAATTAAATATGTATATACATTGCCCTGAAACATTTTGGATTTCCTTATTTTGATTTCTTGTCCATACAAATTGTTTCAGTTGTATAGAAAAAAACACTGATTTTTTGTCATTTTTGAAAGGGGGGTTTATTTAAAAGTTCGATCCTTCCTCTTTCCAATAAGGGGGTGTGAGGGGGGGTAGCCTCCGTTTTGTCATTAACCCTTAATTTCACGTTTTGAATTACAACCCGTTGATGTCTTACTGCGACATTGCCAAAGTAAGGACTACAGCCATAGTAAAGCGAGTGCTCTGGGGTTTGTTTGTTATTGCCCTCTGCCTATTACTGTACCAAAAAGTCAATTGTCAAGAAAATACATAAAACAAAAGAACATACTTATAAAATTTTCTAACTTGCTGCAATAAAATTTTCACAAATTTATAATTACACTCCTAAAGGGACTTTATATTAATTTATTCAAAAATAAGTAATTACAGTTAAAGGAAATTTTGTTAAAATTAGACACTTGTCTAGCCACGATTTGCTTGCTGTCTTCTACGTTGACGTCTTTGTCTTCTACGCCTTCTTCGTTGCGCACGTCTGCGGGCTTGACGCTGTCTTCTTCTTGCCGCACGTCTTCTTCTAGCAGCTTGTCGTCTTCTTTGCCTTCTCCTTCGAGCTGCAGCATTACTGCTACTAGAAGATGCTGATGAAGCAGTTGTGGTGGTACTAGATTCTGTTGTTGCTGATGCTGTTGTAGCAGATCCTGATGCTGCGGCTGTTGTTGCAGAGCCTGATGCTGCGGCTGTTGTTGCAGAACCTGATGCTGCGGCTGTTGTTGCAGAGTCCGAAGCTGCGGCTGTTGTTGCAGAGTCTGAAGCTGCGGCTGTTGATCCAGAGTCTGAAGCTGCGGCTGTTGTGTCGTCGGCGTCTGATCTTGTAGTGATGGTTAGAACCAATACACCCACCAAAAGTGATGGTAACAATTCCATGTTTTATTCGACTTCGGTAAAGACTTCGATTTCGACTGTGCGGTTAGTAAGGTTTAGTGCGCCTTAAATAGTAATGCACACACTTGACTTTCTTAAAAAGTGTAAATATTTATTTCAGTTCTGGGAAGCATTGTAGTCATAATTCCTGTTTTCGTTTAATGTACATATATTATTTTATACAAATATATAAATAACCGAAAAAGAGACAAAATATATACAAAATTTTGGTACTTTTAATTATTTACAAAAAAGAATAATTGTTTAAACCTATGGACTTCAAAACATACGATCCACACAACATACATAATGTACTGTTATAAAAGTATAATACGTTCCGTACTATTTTTTTAATTTTTTCGAACAATAATAGTTCAAGGAGTGTCTATGCAACATTTTTTTGATTTTAGAATACTGTCAGATCCAGAGCGGAGCGTCAAAGGGAACAATTTGAATCCATTTTATCAATACAAAATGTTCCAGTGGGCATCTCTATGACGTCTTTGCGGCGAATACCGCGAAAAGATCTTTGTCTACCTACTTGAAAGATCAAGTTGAAGAACTGAAGTGGCTTGACCATCATAAACGTTGCATGTTCGCAAACTGGGCTGAGCCACAACTTGAAAATGATCCGGATTTTCATCGAAATATCATATTGGCTTCGTCAATATGCAAAATATACACTATTAGTCAGGCAACAATCCACACGTACTCCATGAGTCACCATTGCATCCCGAAAAATTAATTTTTGGAACGGTTTATGAGTCGGCAGCCTTATTAGGTCGTAGTTCCTCCGTGATGATCAAGACCGGCACGTTACTGTTAATGGGAACCGTTACCGCTTAATGATAACCGAATATATGTGGCCCGAAAAGCACGGCGCCACAAGTCACACAGCGTATGGTACAATCAATTTATTGAAAACTAAGTTTGGTGAGCGTGTTATCTAATGCAGAAAGGTCCTTCTCCACCTGATCTCTCCCACCGAGTGGAGATATTTCTCTTCCTTTGCTTCTTCCGGCAGACACTGAATCGAAAACCTTCAAAGCTGGAGTGTTCTCCACCATCCGGACAACATGACCTGGCTAACTACGTCAATTTCGTCATCTATCTCGTACAGCTCATCGCTCCATCGAATGCAATATTCGCTGTTACTAATGCGCAGAGATCCATAGATCATCCGCAGAACTTTTCTCTCGAAAACTCGTAACACCGACTCATCAGATTTTGTCATCATCTATGCCTCTGCATCATATACTTACGTATGTAGTAGGACGGGAATATTAAATAATTTGCCTACTCGGTCCGAAGTAGGCAACAGTCATAGGTGCGCTCAAAGCGGTCATACAAGACATCTTTCCATCGTGGTTGTGGGCGCATATCAGTGATAAGTTGAAGAACTTCGCTTTGTTGCGGATTGTGGCTAGACGTTTATCCACCTGGGTGAATGCCAGTACTCGACGACGGAGTACCTTTGCCCACCACGAATCCCACACCGAATTTGTGCTCCTTTACATGGTCCCTGTTGTAAATGCCACATGGACCTACTCTTCTCAGTGCACGTCCCGTCCATCGCATTTATTGGACAGCGGTGATGTTAACGCTTTTTGTTACCAGCTGCGCAGCAACTTCTTCCTGGTGCATGCCCTCCGGGAGTCACTGAACCGAGACTTTTATTATTTTCTTTGGTAGGTAGAACATAACCTTGGAGAAGGTATGTTTCACCTTCTCATTTTAGATCGCCTCCAAACGGATGTTTTTAGGCCAGAGGATACATAGTTCGAGATCGGATGTTGGGCTCGGGATCTGAGCTGCAAGCAAATGGAGTTCAGAGAACTTTCCTCACCTCCTCCATCCTCCAAACTGGACACTTGCAAATTAAAATTTAAACTTTATCATTTTTGATGATATGAATACTCAGAACGTTTTGATCTACGAGTACTATTTGCGTTGTTTGCATTAACTTAAATTATTCTTTCGTACCTTTAATTTTTAATTAAACCTGGAACATTTTTATGCGATTATTTTTCAAAACTTTCTGTGGGGATTAACTCATCAAGAGTGTATAGATGAACTTAATTCAATCTGACCACTGTTAAACAATGGTCGTAGATCACTCCAAACGAATTTGGGGAAGGTCGTTCAAAATCAGTTGTTGTTCCAAAAACTATTTACGCTGGTATTGCAAGATCGTCATCCGACCTACCGTGAAATTGAGACAAGAAATGAAACTTCCAATATTAGCCCGATCGGACCAAAACAGCAACGCGGGCTATAAAGTTAACTATCCATCAGGTAATCTGATAGCTCAGAGCTACCTGCTACCAGCCACAAGTGTATTGGGGCCAAAGAGTAATTTATTCTGAGTAAAAACGACGATGTCCAAATTAAACTTGGTACAAATGTTTCCTCGTAAAAAAGTAAAGCTTTAGTCCTTAGAGTGTCCAAGATGTGTCCAAATTCAACCAAAACTGTTCAAGCTCCAAGACTCTGACTATGTGGATCCCAGTAACTATAGTTGACCTTAGACCGAATATATCGGTCAATGTATGGGATAAACAATTGCAATTCAGAGAAAATCTTTTCCTGATAAAAAAAAAATTAGGAAGTATTGACCCCCATGTACCTAATAGAAAGATTTTCGATCTTCCGCGTGACTTTTTACTGTATTTATCGGCCAATATGTGAGTTATCTCAATCAAAATGAATTAGCAGTGTACCTTTGTGCCTAAAATGGATAAATTTGGCCGAAAGCCTGACCTAATCTCCATATAACAATCATAAATCGGATGACCATATGATTAGCGATGTTATGTGACGCACTTAATGAAACCAAGGAAACATTTTTTAGAATGTGGTATGTTATCGTGTTGGATAGATAAAATCGAGTCGATATTACGCCAACTCCCATATACTACATACATATAATGTTTTTCGTTTTTCTAACAAACCTTGTGTGGCATACATCGGTCAGTGTATGAGTTATACAGGCTATATATATTACTGTGATCAAATTAAAAGGTGAATTTTGTTCATTTCCAACTGCAATACACTTATGCCAACGAATTTTGAAACCATCATAGCACTTAGAAAAATCCTCCGTCGTGATGGCCATCAGAGCCTTCTTCTATTCAACTATTTTATCCTCAATTGAGTCAAAACAGTGTCCTCGGAGTGGTCATGTGAATACGCTAAATAGCCAGAAGTTACACGAAGGTAAATCAGGCGAAAGCGGTGGTTGCGGCACGATATTAGTTGAAAATGTGGCGAAATGATTACGAATAACCAATGCAGTATGAGATGGTGCATTATCGCACTTCTTTGTTCAATAAATTCAGATATAGTAAAAGTAAAATAATTTACTTTTAGAGCCTCACAAAACAACAGGTATCTCAAATACTAATGAAGATTTTGACGTGAAATTTAGCATGGATTACCCACAGTACTACCAACTTACAAAAAAAAAAATGTACCGATTCGAAAAACACGCGAAATCAAAATTAAAAATTCACTTTGCCACTTGATCACAATAGCATGTATGTACTTATATACATATGTATGTATAAAATTGCTTGGATTCCATAAACATGAAGTGAATTATAGTTATAAAACTCAGGTCATAGACTTCAGTCGTTTCCTCTTTCCGCAACGTGGCGCCAATTGGAAATGCCAAGCGAAGCCAGGTCCTTCTTCACCTGGTCTTATCAACGGAGTGGAGATATTCCTTTTCTTCTGCTACCCCCGATGAGTATTGCGTCGAGCTGGAGTATTTTCGTGCATACGTACGACATGACCAAGCCAGCGCAGCCGCTGTCTCTTGATTCGCTTAGCTATGTCAATTGTCGTCGTATATCTCATGCTGCTCATCGTTCTATCGAATGCGATATTCCCCGTGGCCAACGCGCAAAGGTCCATAAATCTTTCGCAGAATCTTTCTCTCGAAAACTTCTAAGGCCGACTCATCAGATGTTGTCATCGTCCATGCCTCTGCACCATATAGCAGTTCGGGAATAATGAGTGACTCAATTGCCTACCCTGTCCAAAGTAGCACCTAGCTAGAGTTATTCTGCGTTTGATTTCCAGGCTGACATTGTTGTTGCTGTTAATGCTGATTCCAAGATAGACGAAATTATCTACAATTTCGAAGTTAGACGTAGGAGCCTTGTGGCGAGTGCTACGACTGTTTGTTTGGTGACAGGAGATATTTCGTCTGGCCCTCGTTCACTGCCAGATTTGCTTCGCTTCCTTATCCAGTTTGGAGAGAGCAGAACTAACGGCGCGGGTCATAGACTAGATCTATAATATTAGTTAATAAGATGCACATTTAATTGAAATCTGGATGAATGTATGGTTTGAATATCAGGGGCGATCTCCCATAACAAGTTCCGCCTTTAAAGAAAGTACCTAGGTTGGGTTAGGTCACTGCGCCCTTAATATGCCAGGCCGATCACACTTATTTGATACATATTTATATTTTAAGAATCTATGTTCTATGTTATTTCTATTTCATGCGGAATTCTTACACTCGTTGAATATTCGCTCAAGACTTATACCATTGCCCTAATATCGGAGTGTATACTCACCTCTCTTTGCAGAAAGCTGCTTGCTATTGTATTTTTTCATGAAACTTCCCCGCAGGTTGTGATATATCCGAAAAAAAGCTAACCGTTCTCTCCTCCAGTCTTTCCCTCACATAACTTCCTGGTAAAAGTGTGAGTAAAGAAACGACAGCTAAGGAAATGTAGAATATTATAAGAACGACTATGGCTGACAAGACGTTAACAATGAAAAAGTAAGAGAAACAATGATTGACATTATTCTGTTGGCATCACAGAGACAACAAAGGATCTCAACATCTCTGACGGAACGAATCAATCATTTTTATGCTCTCGCAACAATTTGGAACAGAGTATTATAGTTTTGTTCTCCTAACGATTGTATGTATCACATAAAGCTAATCGAGACAGATACATACATACATAGATATTTAAATGATCAGGATAACGAGAAAAGTTGAAATCCGGCAAGCTGTTAGTTCAGTAAAAATTTACATATGTACATATGTATGTGGGCTATTCCGTCAATTGGCGACATGGTTTTGTACCCGTGG
This sequence comes from Bactrocera correcta, assembly GCA_027475135.1. Lineage (NCBI taxonomy): Eukaryota > Metazoa > Arthropoda > Insecta > Diptera > Tephritidae > Bactrocera > Bactrocera correcta. Next base: position 55,295,119 of record CM050326.1, on the reverse strand, counting down.
TTCTCCGATTTTGACTCAGTGTGTTCGCTTAGAAGGTTGTGTGAAAGAGGTAAATGTGTAAATTGTATTCTTAGACATGAATTAAGAAGAAATTACTGTTTTCATTCATAAAAATATGCGCCGTATAGCGACAACTTTGCATGTTTTTTGCTGTTCATGGGAGCAGAGTCCCATATTTTTGAACACTGATTCTTATGTAAAATTTAACGAGGAATCCAATGGAAAGGTCAATTTTGAAAAATAGTTGGGGGAAAAGCACAAAAAACCGAGTTTTTGGAAAACAATGTTTTTTTTTGATTTTGAAATTTTTTTTTGATTTTGAAAATATTTTTATCAGAAAGCTGAGATTTTTTTACATAAAATTGGATAACTTGAAAATTTTTTTCACCCAATTTTGAGGTCGTTAAAAAATAAAAGAAAAAGTCATTTTTTTGTTTGATCTCAATTTGAAGTGCGCGCCAAAAAACAATGGAGCAACTTTGACCACTAAAAAGTTAACAGATATTCTTCTATTGGATTATATTATGATATTCTAAAGTTTGGTCAAAATCGGAGAACCACGGGTACAAAACCATGTCGGCAATTGATGGAATGGCCCATGTACTTATGTATCTTCATGAAACTTGGTAAGCGGATTTCTCCGTACAAAAAAATACGCGTGCAATGATGGTGATCACTATTAACCGAAAACATATTAACCCTACAAAGATAACGTACGTCGAAACGACGTACACATTTTTTGTTTTACGCTCTCACACTTTTATTTGTCTACTGGACAACTTCTTGCGCTCATTTATCTCAGTCGGTAGCAGCAGCTTATTGGTAGTGATTGATTTTTTGCGGTGAGTATTTTCTTATCTGAGTTATGATCAAATCGTACGTCGAAAAGACGTATCGTTATCTTTAGCGTGCCTTTTTGGTTTTTCAATCGCATGTATGTTTTTTTTGCTTTTTTGTGTTCGGCTTACTAGATTAGTGATTGGTTTTTGGTTTTTGGTTTTTAGATTTAATTTGCTAAAATACATAATGGCATCTTCAAATTCAATTGATGACTCACAAATAGCTGCTCTTTTGGAAGAGTTAGATAATGAATCGATTTCATCTGATCAAGGAAGTGAAACGAAGGATGTAGTACTAGAGGACAATGTTCAAAGTGATTTTGAAGATGAGTTCGTTGACAGTCCAAATGAGATTATGACGGGATCTGAAGCACCTGATACAATTACTTCTGATGGACTCATTATAACAGATTCTGTACCAACGCTAAGGAGTAAAAGTGGATACTGTTGGAGTACAACAAAAGGAACTAGTTCTTCCCGATACGCAATGATAAACATAGTTCGAACTGCAAGAGTACCTACTCGGCAGAACAAATCGTTTTATGAACCTCTGGAGTGCTTCAACATATTTTTTACGGATGAGATTATTTCAGAAGTGGTTCGCTGGACAAACACCGAAATTATACAGAATTGTCGTGACGATATGACTTCTGCCACATTTAAAGAAACAAACGTCGATGAGATACATGCTTTGATTGGAATACTAACACTGACCGCGGCTTTAAAAGACAATCACCTTACTACTGAAGAATTGTTCAATGCATCATACAGTGGAGCAAGGTATACGGCTACTATGAGCAGAGATAGGTTCGACTATCTGATCAGGCATCGAAGAATGGATGACAAAGCATTACGCCCATCACTTCGACCAAACGATGCATTCACTCCTATCAGAAATATATGGAATATTTTTATAAAACAGTGCCAATCTAGTTACATCCCTGGCTCACACACAACAATCGACGAACAGCTTTTGGGATTCCGTGGACGGTGCCCTTTTAAAATGTATATTCCTAATAAACCGAAAAAGTATGGAATCAAAATACCTATGATATGCGACAGTTCTACAAAATATATGTTTAATGCAATTCCGTATCTTGGAAAAACAACGACAACCAGCAATCTTCCTTTAGATGAGTACTATGTAAAAGAACTTTCACGGCCTATACATGGTACATGCAGATGTATTACCTGCGATAATTGGCTCACATCGATCCTACTTGCTAAAGAATTGTTAAAAGAGCCCCATAAATTGACTCTTGTCGACACCGTTAGATCAAACAAACGTGAAATACCCGAAGAAATGAAAAATTCACGAGACCGACCTGTTGGAACTTCGAAGTTTTGCTATGATGGCCCTTAACCCTAGTTTCATACAAGCCAAAGCCATCGAAAATGGTATTCTTGCTGTCATCTAATAATGAAAAGGGTACTATTGATAACACAAGTGGAAAACCAGATATGATATTGTACTACAACCAAACGAAAGGGGGGGTAGACACTCTAGATCAAATGTGTTCCGTAATGTCGTGTTCGCGAAAAACTAATAGGTGGCCGATGGCAGAAGTACCCACATTGTCAAGAACTTTGCGCAACACTATTGAAGTCGCTTTAGAAAATTCCGGCGACGGAGTCAGTGCTACGCAACAAGAAGGCACAATTAATATTGGCAATGATCCCGAAGGTAGTAGCAATCCGAAAAAAAGAAAATACTGCGGTTTTTGTCCTTCCAAAATAAGACGCATGTCGAAAAAAGAATGTGTTAAGTGCAAAAATCCCGTGTGTGGGGAGCACCAGAATCAAGTTTGCAACGCGTGCATATAATATTGCTTGATTTTATTTTTTTTTGTTCTAAAACAATATACAAAGAGATATTTTGTAAACAAAATAAAAAAAATTTGTTAACCTAGATATAAGAACGAAAATTGTACCTTTTCCTGAAGACTGCCTTATTTTTGCTACTTTTTATGAAAAAAAATGAATTGCTTTATAAATTTTATATTATCTTTAATTGTTTCAAAATGAACTGAAAATGAATGAAATAAATGATCTCAGTTAAAAAACAAACAGTTTTTATATTTTTAGGAAGCTCAAAATCCATTAAAATGAGATACGTCATTATGACATATCGTTATCTTTCCAGGGGTAAAAAATAACGTTATCTTTCTAGGGTTAAGTGGAATATTAAGATATAAAACTTTAATGTGGATCGCAGTGAGCATATGTGACAGAAAATTTTTTAAAAGACCGTCTCGCCCCTAATAAGTTTAATGTACATATATATCTCCTAAATTACTAAAGGTACAACAACAAAATTGCTAAGTGCAATTATTGGGTAGTCAGAAAGTCTTTTTATATTTCCAACCAAACTTCAGCATATTTTTTTATATTTATATTAATTAATAAACAAATGTAAGTATGTACCACTTTTTGCTATTTTTTTCGCTGGAGACATTATTCCATCAGTGTAAATTGAAATTTCGAAGTGCCAAGAACCGATGCGAGCGAACCATTGTTGTGCTACAAGACCTAATATAACGTCGCCTTCGTAAACTTTACATATTTCATTGATATGTAGCTTGTGTGGCATTCTTTCCTTTTTAAACAAAACTTTCAAAATATAGCGAATTTTTTCATTATTTTCACTCATTTTCGACCAGTTGTATCACTGGAAATATACGACTGCAACAGGACCTATCGAGAAAATACGAAAAGACTTTTTCGACTACCCAATATTATAAGAATTCCTAACGACACAGTGAAAATGGATGAACCCGGAATAATGAAACTGTACTTTTCAAAACTACTAAAAGGGCAATAAACCAATAATTAATTACGTCAGAGACATTAAATTTTTCCTCCGAGATGGTAGGAGAAGTCGGTGGTAAAATCGGACGATAGGCGTTGTTCCAGCCCCTAGGTATCGAATATGTAAACTCTAGACCCCTGCTCAGAGTATTATAGTTTTGTTCACCTAGGGTGACGAGAAAAGTTTAAATCCGGTAGACTGTCTGTCCGTCCATCCGTACAAGCTGACACTTGAGTAAAATTGAGATATCTTGCTGAAACTTGGTATGCAGGTTTCTTAGTATAAGAAAAAGTTCGAATTCGTAGTTGGGAAAAATTTTGCAAAAGTGGACGTGGCCCTCCCTCTAATAAGTTGAATGTATCTATCTTCTAACCAACTTAAGCTACAACAACCAAGTTCGCTCAGCACGAATATTGTAAGGACTCCTTCTAATATTGAGAAAACGGATGAAAATCCCGTTCACTGCCAATATAACGGTACTGTTAAAATCTAACTAATACGCGATAAATCAATAACTAAATACGCTTAAAACGTTAAATTTTACCACCGAGATAGTATAAGAGAGAGCCGGTGTGAAAATTGGACGATGGGCACCGCCCACTTTTTGGCATAATCCCATATCTTGAGATCCGATTTCGACAAAATTTGGTGTGTTTTATTTTTAATACGCTTTTATTAGCTTCACTTGTATGTATGTTTGTAACTTTTATAAGTGGTACTCCAACCTGGAATACTTGAGCGACACTGTAGAAAAGCGATAGTAAGTTTAAGCAGCTCACCAAAAAGATGAGCTTAAAAGTATGCAACATCTATATGAAACTAGTTTTGGTGACATTTCAATAGCATACCGAGTTGGGCGTCGACCGTTCATAAGATGAAAGGTTGTACAGCAGAACACGCAGTAATTTATATGGGCTCTCGAGTGTTTGTTGCTAGACAAGCTTATGTAGCACTTAGTCGTTGTAGATCTTTGGACGGTATTCGAATTGAAGAACTAGACTGTTTAAAGTTGGCAGGTAAAACCCCATGTAACAGTGAAGCTTTAGAAGAAATGATTTGATTAAGAAGTAATAATTCGTAAAGTCGTCAGTAGAACTTGGTCGCAAATAATGTAACAATAAATCATGAAATGTTACGAGTAGATATTAAATGCTGCCTAATTATCGATTTACTTAACCAATACTACATGTCATAGTTCATATTTTAACAAATTTGTTGTTTCTCACATCAAACTAAAAAATCAAAAATAAATTTAGTTTAAAAAAAACTAAAAAACACGCTTTTAAACCATATCAAACTAAGAAGTGAAAAATAATTCTTTGTATAAACTAACAGTAACAATGAAGAAAAAATTTCTATATTATTGTGAGAAAAGCGCGGGGTGCTTTGCGGCATATTTTTCATACATACATACATATGTATGTATATGGAGCATGCCACGCTTTTTTCACAATAATGCAGGAATTTTTCCTTCATTATTATTGTTAGTTTATACAAAGAATTATTTTTCACTTTTTAGTTTGATATGCTTTAAAAGCGTGTTTTTTAGTTTTTTTTTTTAACCAAAAATAGATAAATTTGAGAAAAAACTTGGCCTAGCCCTCATATAACTAATATCAAGATTTTCGAATATCCCGTTGACTTTACTCCATATGATTGGTGATTAATGAAACCTACATTGTTTTAAATTAATCAGTTGTTTAATTAATGGTCATTTCGTATTTCGTATTTTTTAGGTGGGTTAAAAATGCAATTAGTTGTAATTTGAATAAAGAGTTAATTTATTCATTCAACAATTTTTTTTGTATTAACATTATAAATTTTAAAATATTAAGACAAATAACAAAAAGTTAATAAATATTTTGATTATGTCTTTAAACAGCATTTAATTTGTTCATTTGCCATAATAAATATGTTGTTCAATCTCATTAGCTGTAGCTAATTATTGACCAAAATTTAAATCAGATAATACTTTATTTAGATTAATTTTCAAGCAAAACTAAATTCTAGATAAATTTTCAGCAATGACTTAAAAGATTATTTAAATAATATGTAGCTCCAAAATCTACCATCTTCCCCCCGCCAATCGTAGAATTTCCAACGACTTGAGGTTTTCCGCAGGGTTGCCAGGCTCGATATACTGTAGTAATTTTCTTAAAATAACTGAAATTCAGAATCAAATGCTATTATTTATAAATATATAAAGTAGTTTTAATAGTTTGATTTCAGTGATTATAGTTATGAAAAATTATAATTGAAAACTTAGAGGTGTACAAAACTGCATATGCTTATGGAGTAATGGCAACATAGTTCGAATGAAAACGATGTTTCTGCCATTAGCGTTTGTAATCTATTTGTGTGCTTAGCCACTCTCAATCAATAATTTTTCTTATATTTTTGAAAATATGTGTTCCCTTCTATAGCGCATATTATTATTTTAATACATTTCCAGAGGCAACTTAGATTTTTAAAATTTAACAAAACAATTATAGAAAAAAACCTCAATTCTTTGAATATTTTGATAAAACAACCAAACTGAAAATATCACAAATCATATATTTATATAAGCATTTTCATTAAATGGAACTGCAATATGTTTAAACACAATATATATGTATAATGGTAACAAGTATCTTTTCTTTTTTATTTGTGCAGATATGCATATGTACGTATAAAAGCCTACAATTTGAGATACGTTTTCCCTATTGAATTTTTACAACTGGCATCACCACCATTAACTGATCTATCACACGTGCAGTGGTGTGAACAAAACAGGAATAACTATAGGTGTTGGGAAGTTTTAAAATGTGCTGTTTTCTTATTAAATAAAATTGTTTTTAGATACAAGTGTAACTTATGTATATATTTTTTCCTAACAGTGATTAGAATTTCCCACCATGCAAAGGTAAATAAAAACAAATTTTAATGCGAAACTCTAAACCCTGCAAATTATGTTTATCTCTTTTTGTTCACACCACTGTACAATTCCGATATGAAGTAAACTTTCGCTCTTTAATTTGTGTACAATGTCAGTATTGCCGCAACCACTCTGCCATAGATAACATGATACGAGACTCTGTGGTTCGAGAGAGAGCTGTCAAAACTCGCATTTTTTATAACATTCGCCAATGATGCCACTGCTGAAAAATATTAAATTGGGTATATAATAAATTATACAAAACACTAAATTAAACACTTTGAAAATGCATACATACATATATAAATGCTAAAATGCAAAATCATTAATTAATTTACATAATGAAATTTCATTTTACACTTATTTCGTCAAGTAGTTATAGCGCTGCCCTTCTGGCATCCCGCCCTTTTCACTAACTGCTGGGTGACGGCACCCTGATTGTGTTTTGTTGCCAGCTCAGAAAACAGATCAGAGTGCCTTGCCAGCTGACAAGCGAGAGAGCAAAAAAAGAGATTCTGATCAAGTTTTCTATGACTTTGAGATGAACATTAAGTTACGGAGGAATGTAATTGATTTTTCTCGCAACTTGTTATGCCCTTCTCTTCGTAAACTGATATTCCCCTCATCTAGCCCCCGTGCGCACTTTTCTAACTTTGCGGGCTAAAAATGTGCCCATCCCTGGCTTAAGTAATGAAGAAGTGCTCTCTTTGTCTGCTCTCGCCTCTCTATTTTGGCTGCTAGCTCTACTGGTTGAAGGGATATAATCCGAACGAGCGGAAATGTCCA
>CM050326.1:55137268-55287268 GCA_027475135.1 Bactrocera correcta | reverse complement strand
TAGTCCATAGGAGAACTATTCAATTGATTCCCAAAAGAGACGGTCACATTATTACATTGGGCTGTAAAGTTAAGTCAAACTTTTTTCAACAACAGAAAATAAATGAGAACTTTTACAAATGAAGATCTTAACAAGTACTTACTAAAAGCTCTTGAACACTGTTTTTTCATAATTATTACGAGGAACAATTTTTAAATATTTCCCCCAAACTTATTCTACCTAGAACTGAAATTAAAATCCGCTTAAAATAATCATCATAGTTAAAATTTTTATAACTTATTTATACTAGCTTAGAGGAAAGATGCTTTTATATTCTCTTTAAATATTGAATATTTTTTCCGAGTTTTCTTCAGAGCCAGCACTCAATTCTCCGTCTTTATCTACTCGATGGGCAATTGGAGGGTATATATTCAAGTTGGATATAACTTGAAACATCTTTACAATATTTAAAACTAAATACTAAGGCAGGTATATTGTTAAATAACATGCATGTTCATGTAATATTTGGTTGCAGCTGGAATTAATTCTCATGAACTTTGTGTCTTTTTTCAGACTTCCGCAAATGAAAAATCCTCGCTTTATTATATTGAAGGCAATTGGTGTTTGTAAACACTCAATAGTACAATAAATTCAGTAGTATATACATATATATGTATACATATATAGATGTATAAATATACAAGTCAGTAATAACCGTGTAGCTTGAAGACAACAAAAGATAGCCTCGAAAACGACAGACGTGGCCTAAATGTTCGCGGTATTTACATACATACAAAGGAAAAGGACTCGCGTTTGCATGAACATATAAACACACTTCCGTTTGAAATCATTTCAGAGCTTATTAAAATAAAAATTCATATTGCCCTGTGGAATTGCGATAGAGGCAACTGACACAACAATACATACTCTCATTTAAAATTTTGTATAATTTTATATGTGCATATATTTACATACATATGTATGTTAATGTGTCTTGTAAGGCATTTAAAAATTTGTGGAGAGGTCATTAAATAAATGCGCTTCAAATTAAATCAGGAGTTGCTTAGACTTCGGAAATTGAATAAATAGGATGTGAATTGATGCCATCAAACTTGAAACTTCCCTTTACTGGTAAAACCTATGGGACTTAAGCTGTTGTTGTGAGCAGGAAACTTGGTTAAAAATTGTATTTCAGGTCAATATAGAATATAGGTTTTAATACGTATGAATAGAACCATTCATAGTTACCATTTCTTAAATGGTGACAAAATAAATAAAATAATTATAATAATATACAAAAAAAAGGCATTCTTATTGCGTTGAGTAAAAAGTAGGGTTCTTTGTGTCATATTTTTCGCACATTTTACAACCCATGTATTTTTCAGCAAAAAATAGTAAGACTTCGTTTAAAGTTTCAAAATTATTAATTCAACATCTAAGCTGTCAACCTCAAAGCAATTCTTTGGCCCCAAAACAGTTGTGTCAATGTGTATGCCAATCCTCGAAATAGTGGTTAAAGTAAATTTCCGTAATAGCCTTCAATGCGCGTAGCCATTCAAGTTGAATATCTTCAATTGATTCAAAACGGTTGCTACGGAGCGATGTTTAAGTTCGCTGAATAGCCAAAATCACACGAAGTTAAATCAAGCGAATTATTATTATTGGTTGAAAATTTGGCAAAAAACTCACGAAGAATCAATGCAGTGTGCGACGTTGCATTATCGCGGCCCATAATTCCGATCTCTTTTTACGAATAGCTTCGCGCAAACGACGCATGACACTCAGTATTCCTTGTTGGCAGTTTGGCGGTTGGAAGAAATTTGGAGTGCAACACACCTCGATAATGGAAGAAACATAACATAACCCTAATTTTTGACCTACTTTGACGTGCTTATTTCGAGTTCCGAAATACGTTTCACGACATCCTAGTCGGAAAGTTTTGTTTCACAAAGATTACCGCAAAGCTATTTTTCGAAAAAATTGAGTAATTCTACATTTGCGAAGCAACCGCAGCCAAAACTATTTAAAATTGATAATAATTAAAAAAGATTAACAGCTGTGGTCCCTACTACTATTTTATTGATCGCGGCTGCATGTATTGAAAACATCAGAAGAAATAAATCAATTTAAGTAGAAGTATCAAGATTGATTACTTTCAATAATATACATAAATCTCACTTACTGTAACTGTACAACTTTACACTCATGTAAAATTAATTATATTTCGTCTGGACAAAGTTGTGCTTGCTTCGGCTTTCCTGCCGAGCACGATGTATATCTATGATCCATAAGCACATTTCATCAGCATACTTTTTTCAAAGGCTGTTGTAAATAACAGTTAAATGCCTACAGCATCGCTTAAAATATATGTATGAGATGTGACTTGCTGACATTTAGCTTAACTCTTACCTTTTCTGTCGTTTTTAAGAGCGCGCCTACCTTCTTATCCAATATACTTAGCCACGTCTGCCTGCCACACGTGTCATGCATATTTAATACGGAATTTCTTGGAGCCGCTGAAGTTGAGCACGCATGATTTGCTCGTTCCAATGCCATTAGCATTTGAATTTGTTGTGGCAATATCGACAGGCGATTTCCTTTTAGTGTGCGTGTGTTTAAACAATATTCATATGTGTACAGGTAGTTGTATGAAAGAACTGTTTAAGTTGAGTTTAAGGAAAAGTTTGAAACCGTGTTGGTTTTTAAATTTCACATTTTGGAATTTAATTATTAAAGCTTACCGTATAGGATTTTTATGAGAGTAGAAGTTAAAAACTCCGACAATCACACAGCTTAACTGTCACGGTAACAGCGAGGGGTCTAGGGGTGATGCAGTGGAATTGTGGATCGCGTTATCGTCGTATTAAACCGCGGAAACAGGTGCACCGGGTCTGCTTGCTAGGGATTAAGAGCGCAGTAAAAACTATCTCAATAAATTTCTGGAGGTTATCCTAGACTAATACACATACAAGTGAAGTATGAGACAAAGTTTAGGATCAGTCGATGCATGTCTTTAGACTATTAGAGTCAAGTTAGGTGACACTATCGGCATACATCATAATCGTCAATAATGAACTCAAATTAATCTGGCAAAGCGGCCGAGAAAAGGTGATCCACCAGGAACTAAATACATTATTTTTATTGCCCAGTAGAGAAGATTGGACCAATGGTTCTGTGATCGACAGTTCCAATAGAAAAATCTACATATTCACTGACGAATCGAAACAAATTCATACGCAAATGACTACAATTCAGTCCTTCAGGCCGAAATTGCGGGCACAACAGAAGGCCTCAAGTAGACTTTTGATCTAGCCAGCAAGTCCATAAACATCCTAATAATTTCCCAAGCTGCAATTAAGGCCATTCGTAGCGATAATACTCAGTTTCATTGTTTATGCAACTAGGCAATAACTAGACTTTAATAGCTCGGTTAATATCATCTGGGTAATAAAAGGAATAGGCGACGAGCTGGCTCACAACCAATATAGGGCATACTGCAAAGTTGCTGTGGGGTAGTGTTGTTGCCAGACAGACAAAAAGCTGTTATTTATAGGCAAAAGGGAGCTTAGTTACATTGTAGTGGTCATCACATAGCACCTACACTTAAGATCCCACCTTCTGAAAATAGAAAAAGTGGATTCGACGGAATGAAAATAATGAAACGGAGGATGTTAAGAGCTGGAACATTATCTATACGAATACCCAGCCGGATGAGAAGGGCTTAAATTGGATACCACTCGGGAGCGCAGTGGCGTTATTGATGACCCAAGTGTGGCCGTCTCATGAACCACCGTTTTCAACCAAACAACCAACAAATCACGATAAAAGTTAATGCAAACTATCAATGCTCAAAATAATTCATATTTGACTTGGGCTAATTTTTCATACAAACACTTGCACGTCCTTCAAGTAAGCATACGTTTGGATTTGAGTGTTTGCTTATTTGCCGGATGTACTTATGTTTGGGTTTGATAAGCAAACAGTTTAACGGTGTCAAATGCATTTTTTTATGTCGAAAAAGGCAATATGCGTCATTCAAAAGATTTTTTATTGGGCTGGAAAATGTTTTATATGCAGTACACTATTAAGCAAATACTAACAGGTACGTTAAATAACGCGAAGCATGGAAAATTCTTCAAAAGGTTGCATAAATAGTTTCAATTAAGCTAAGCACTTTCAGAATCAAAAAGATGTTGAAATATTTAAATTACTAAACTTCGATTTTCAACATTTCTGTGAACAATTCATCAGACAGAATGATGACAGTTGGGGCGTCTCGTAATTCCTGCAAAATAAAATTTTGGAAAAGAAGTGGATGACTTAGAAGACAAGGATGATTCTGTTCTAATTGAGCATTTGGGAAGAAGCACTATGCAGTAGGACTATGCAGATATAGGAAGGATTCACCTGATATGGCACTGTGCGACTTCTTCCTTTTCGGAAAAATTCGTTCGACATGTTTTTGGACCATGCAAAAAGCTGTATTGAAGCAGAAGGAGACTATTTTGGATAAAATAAATTCATTTTGCCGAAAAAAACCCTTTTCTCTTTTTTTTAAGACCTGTTTACTTTGGAACGCACCTTGTATTTCTGAATTCGGGCCTTAGTTGCCTGACTAAAACTTTGATAATGGGATTGAAGACATCTAAGCAAATTTTTGTATGCCATATAACAACCATTTGAAAATGGCTGCGAAATATTTTTTATTACTATTAAAATTATTACATAGGCGTGTATAAGCAAGAATGCTGCCGTTTTATTTTTTTTTTTAGTGAATGTGAGTTATAACATCCGTTTGCGCCAAGTTTCATATTTTTAATGTAAAGAAATAACATGCTTAATGTTATATTTTTAATGCTTTTAGAAATACTCCTGCTTTAAAATAATTTTATTGATAACTAAACTTTGCATTGTAGAAAAAACTTGATGGAAAATAACAAACAAACTTTTCACAAAACTGCTGTTGTTGCATTTATGAAGTCAAAAAGTTACACTGAATTTATAAATGGATCATGAGTTATTGAATTAATTAAAATTTTATTATTTACTGAAAGTAAGTTTTAAAAGCCGGAGGCATTCAGATACTTTTTTATTAACAAATGTCGAAAATTCTGAACTGGAAATGGAAAAAGGGACAAAATGGAACAATCAAAGCAGCAGAATATCAAAGCGGGATGTTAGCATGTGAAGAGACAGAAAAGTGGGAATTACTCGTACGATTTCGTAAGCTGACCAAAAACAAAAAAAAAAAAAACAAAATAAAATGGAAATTGAAAAACAAAGTTGTTACTCCCTATAATGCTGTTTTATTGAAAATTTGTGGAGAAAAATTCTGGCTTTTAATTGATTTCCTTTTTAGTTTTACAGCTTCCGGTTTAGCTTCCTCACAGGAAATATGATACCTTGATTTTCAAATTGCCCACAAATACACACATGCCTCTGGTTATTTGAAACGATTTCCGCTTTTTCAGTTTCCGATTAAACTTCTTAACAGGAAATGCGATACTGTGATTTCATTTCCGGTCATCGACTCATACAAACATCCGGTCTCAAAATATACTACTGTTTTGCAAATTTACTTCCATTATCCTATTTTTTCTTCTTTTGATTATTTGCTACACTGTATAGCAGTTATTTGGTACATCCGTCATCAGAAACATTATATTAAATGTGGTAACACAAGTGTTTTTGTGGAACCATTTGTAGAAGGATTTTGGTTTTCGGGCTTACAAAAACATCTACAATAACAACAATTGCAGCCGCTGGGCCATCAACCGGGTCGCCCGTTCTGTGAATGGGCCCATAACGAGACGACCAGAGACAGAAAAAATTTTTCTTCAGCGATGTATCTTCTTTTCTGATTAATAAAAATTCCTATTGGGAATGGTTAAGAAACCAATATTAATACGCCGTTGCATCTTTAAAAACTCACTTTTTGGTGTGCTCTATGGGCAGAGGAACTCATTTGCCCATGCGAAGACCTATAATATTACACTTAAGGAGTGACGCTATAGAGCCATCATTGACAACTTTTTCTGGCCTGAATTAGAAGGTGTTAATGTGGACGACTTTTGAACGGCGCTACATACTATACATACAACGAAACCATCAATTGACTGAATAAAACTTTTGGTAAGCGCATTATCCGACGTCGCCGGCGTTTGGCGGGCCTCTAAAATCTCGCGATCTCTGGACATTCGGTGGAATTATGTGCAGTCGCTTGACCACGCAGCTAAGCACAAGACGATTAACGTCTTGGTAGATTAAAACCGTGACATTGTAGTTAACATACGCTTCCTATTGCTGAAAGAAGTAGTCCAAAATTGGACCTCCCGACATTTTTTTAAAACTTAATAGAAAATCTTTATATTTATAATAAAGCTAACGCAACATTAAAATATAATAAAACTATTTGTTTCTTTAACAATATTGCATAATAAATTAGCACATAAAAAATACATTTTAAGTCCAACTGCTCCATCAAAAAACTACTTTTTCGTTAACACGGAATTGTATTTAATGTAGGAACACAGAAGTCGTGCACACACACATATGTATGTACATCATCTTCAGATGCGAATCGTGAACGTAAATCATGTGCTTGAACAGCAGTAGATACTCAGCAATCCACTTAGCATAACGGCAGTTGGCCAGCAAACGATTTCAGTTGAAGTCATGACGAAATTATAAGTAACAGAGTATACAGAATGATTTTTGCAGGCTTCTTACAAGTGGCATTTGAGGTAGGTCGAATGATAATAATTTGCGAACATTGCGTACTTAGAAGTGCGCCGTTTAAGTGTAATGAACTGCAGATTTTCACGGGTTCTTTTACTCAGGTGCCATCAATTCATTTCAAGTGCCTTCACTATTCATATCGAAAATAAAGAAAACAAGTAAAGAAGGGCCAAGTTCATGTGGAACCGAACATTTTATACACTCGCAAGGTGCAAGTACCTAGCTTTTTTTATTCAATGAAAGGGCAACTGCATTACAATTATCCAAAAACATTTAAATCAACATCAAGTGGGAATACGTTTGTATGTGATATTTTCTCTACCAAATGAGCTAAATTTAATAAAAAATGTAAAATTATAATTTAATTTAATTATGTATTGTCCTAAAAATAACGAAAGATTTTAATTTCAGGGATTTACGTAGCAAAGTGTTGACAACACTAAAAAGTAACAAATCGACAGCTGACAGTTTAGGCTTAGTAAAAATACAATTATGCGATGGAACATGTCTTAAATAATATTTCAAAAATAAAATCGCAGTTCGAAATACACGCCCAACATGTCACTGTTTAGAGTAGGTTTAGGACTGTGGCATAATTGCAATAACATCATTAGATTTGTTTTTATGATGTTATTTAAAACCACAGGTCTGTCATACCGAGCCCACAGCCAGGCGAGCATATTCAACGATTTATAGGCCACATTTATGTAGAATGTCATGGTCACGTGTATGTAAAGCCGTGGAAATCAGTATGTGCTGTAGTATGATTCAATCAAAAAATTAGAATGAAAGATTAAAAACGGTGTCTTCTTTTTAATTCCAGTCTTGCCTTAAATATTCGGTATATGAGGAGAAATTTATCCAGAGGATCGGACATTTTTAATATACATTTCTACCAACTTAACATCTTTATCGTCAAGTAGAAATTATAGCATTATTTGAACTTTTGGAATTACTCAAGTATACTCGAGAAGTTTTTTGCACGTTATTTTATGAATATACGTAAATCATTATTACAATCATAATAACGGGGATTTCAAAAAGAGCGCTAGAAAAATACGCCTGCAGAAGTTCAGACGCTGAATCCAATTTAAGGCGTTTTCAAGAATGAATCGGCCGTGACTGCCAAGTCCATATCATCCAATTCGGGCCAAAAATATTCGGTTACCATTGAGCGGTAGTGATAACCCCATCAGCCCATAAACCGCACCAAATCATTTTCGTTTTAAAAAAGCTCATGTAGCACTCTTATTGAAAACCTCGCTATATCGCATATTGGGCGTTGGAGTTATTCGTGTAGCAATTTTCTGAACTAAGCTTTGGTATATCCAATATTATACGTTCAATTTATGGCGCGAAGACAGCTTTTATTTGGACCAACTGAAACTAGAAGCAGTATTGACCCAGTTTTATCACGACATATGTATTATTACCAGACAACGGAGCTCTCTGAGTTTCATTAAGATGCGAGGACATACTACTATCATAACAATATTTTCTCTGTATTTCAGTAATATGGTTTACAGATCTGCCGATGCCAACCTTAAGTACTAAGGTATGGGTATTGTTCGATATCGAAAATGTTTATATGTAAGATTGACTACCTGTTTTCTATTAAGTGAAAAAAAGATCAAGAGTTTTGTTGAAAACAATAGAAGAAATTTTATTGAAATTATTCTTATAGGACTTATGTAATTCGTAAAATATTGCTATAGAATATATCTTGTGATATAATAAATAATAAGGTGACATTCTCTGAGAGATTTTGAAACTTTTGAGCATATTTGGAATAAATATGGTCTATTAAAAATAACCGTTTGGTTGGGATTGAGGAATGGCGGCATCATCGTTTGATACGATGTTTACTGACTTTTATCCGGAATTTAATGAATTCAACGTTGACGAACTCTAACGATTGAAGAAAGAGGTAGAATAGTCGTGATGGCCGTATGGCTGACATTTTAGTCAAATAATTCAATTTAATATCACGTCGTTCTTGTTGGTAGAACCATACAATAATTTTTCTTTGATAATGAGGGTTCAGCATATTCCCAAAAATTTTTTAAAGATCACAGAAGAGTCAAAATCATGTCAGTTACAAGTAAAACTAAGGCATTTAATTTTTTGGTTAACAAGTGACAGCGGCAATTATAGCTTTGGGAACAAGATAAAATCTCGCTGAGCCAAATTTTGTGAATACGGTGGTTGATCGATGGTATTCATTGCGTTTTTCGATAAATTCGGTAACAATCGTGTCTCGGGTGTCATGGTACATTATCATCGTGTAAGATCCATGAATTGTTCTTCTACAATTCCAGTCTTTTCGGCGGATATTCTCACGCAAATGCCACAATACGGCTAAATAAAACTCCTTATTGACCGTATGTCCCTCCGGAACAAATTCATGAAGCACCAAACCATGAATATCGAAAAAAGCAAGGAGTATCATCTTGGTTTGTGAGTGGCTTTTTCGTAGTTTTTTTGATTTCAGCTCGCTTTTTTCATTCATTTCGATGATTATTTACTTGTTTGCCAAATTCATAAATCTCATCGGCCTTTATACTGCTCTCCATGAATATGCAATCGGAGTTCGCACGATCAAGCATGTTCAAATAGATCTGTTTACGATACTTAAAAAAAAAATCACCTTATCGAGACGAGTCGAGCAAAAACGCGTTTCATACCCAAAATATCCACCAAAATCATTTGAACAGACTCGCGAGAGATGTCTTTTGCCACCTCTCTAACACTTGCCTGACGATTTTCGAAGATCGTCCAAAACGAGGCATATCTTCAACGATCTCTCGACTGACTTTGAAGGCTTTGTACCACTCTCAATTTTATGTTTTTGATAAAATTGAATCATTGTAAGCATTTTACAACATTCGCAATGATTCCGCACATGAAATTTGTTTAGAAATACAAAATTTGAGAAAAATTTTTTGTTCGTTGGTTTTTTACATTGTAAAAATCGCAACGCACTATTGAGGTATGCCGACTAAAGCAGTTGCTGTAAACAAACTAGTTGACAGATCGCGTTCATATTTGGCATAGTAATGGAGAATAGTCTTACCAACTTAGCAAAATACATCTTTTTAATATCATTTACCCGGGAAACTTAAATTACAATTTCCGGGTACTCCTTTGTCACAATGTATATTTTTTACCACGATTTGTTGAAGGGTAACTAAGCTAATACTTGTACTAATACAAAATATTGAATTTAAAAGAAAGCTGAAACATCTTAAATCTATATCCAGGTAGTAAACCAAAAATATCTACGTGTACATATAAAACATTTTTCGAAACAAGCTAAATATAGTTTCAGAAAAGCTAAAATGGCATTACTTAAAATTTATGTCTAGAGCATTCTACTGACTTTTTAAAGAAATGCTTTGGTAGTAATATAAGTTTTCACTTTTATTATTGTTTCAAATTATCAAAAAAAGTTTTAAAATTTTAATAAATCATGCACTCAAATAAAGGTACAATAAATATAATACATTAAACGTCTGTTTATCTGTTCGTAATCTATTTTTTTCGATCGATGTGAAATATTTACCATAAAAAGTGGTATCCAGATAATCTTTGTACTTAGTATATTAGTAGAAGAAGGCTTTTTTCACATAGGAGACAAATTATTTGGTAACTAAAGTTTCATAATTCCAACACGATATTCATAAGACTGAAATTTATATATATATTGTAATATGTTCGTTTAGTCCTTAGGAAGCCTTTTAAATCACACTTTTGGAAAAAATACACGAAACACATTTGCATATCATTAGCTTCCTAAGAGTAAAGTTAAAAGCACTGCACTATGAACTTCAACCTTACACTCACACATATATTCTGAATGGAAGTTGTGTACAACCGCATTACTCACTAATGCTCCCGCACTGTGAACTTGAAACCCGCGCCAGATATGCGCGCTATCCAACCAAAAAAGACGTACGACCGTTGCGAGCAGAGATTCAAACGCAACTGTGCAACGATGTTTTTGGCAAACGCAAGTACCAAAGGCATTTTTGGGCACAACACATCAGCAAGCGAACGATAAAAAATTCATATTCGACATAGGTACATACAGCCACATGAAGCACATGTTGCCGCCATGAGTAACGAAACATTGTACATTTCTACTAATTTCGAAAAAGCTCAACAGCAAGGATATGCTTAAAGGCATTACATTGAGAGCATTCGGTTTGCGAGTGCAGCTTCGGTTGAGGACGAGCGTGCGTGTGAGAGATTTGAAGTAAAAAGAGAAAGTATATGAGGCAAGCTAGACAAACCGTAAGTGCTCAAGGTTACTTTGGATTTTGGTCAGCCTTGAACGGAAGCTGTACGACATTGCGACGAGGCCATTCGCTCGAGTAGTGGAACTGTAATATGCTGTAGTATGTGTGTGCGTGTCTTGTTTGGGGAGGAAAACAACTGTTGCAAATATGTTGATATTACCGCATTGCAGCCAGCCAGACCACTAGGCTATGTCAATTACCTTGGTAAAAGCAACGAACCCCTCGGTAGCATCGTCACTGCTACCATCTTCACGATTGATTGTCGATGACTTTAAACACTGCTAATGTATACCGGTAGAAACGGGTAGGATGAAGAAATATACCAGAACAACAAGATGTATGTACCTGCGAACACATAATCTTAACTGTGGATTTTTCACAAATGTTTTGCGATAGCTGCAACAAGTTTATCTTAATGGACCGGAAGAATATGAGTATGTTCAAAAATGAGCATCTCGAAGACATACTAGTGTATTGAGAGTAAAATATATGTGACTTTTATTTCTTTTCATTAATATGATCAAACCACAAACCTTGCCTGATTTTTATTGTGATAATGGGCATGTGAAAATCGTTCGTTATGAGGTCTCAATGTCTTAATTGTACTTATATATATGTTATTTGAAATTAGTATTTTTTTATTAAAAATTATTAAATCCCAAGTGGCGTATATATCAAAAATCGTCTTAAGTAGTACCTTAACAACAAATAACTGGATTATTACTACACCCTTCATCTTCATGCCTGGCCCATCAATGCCTTTTAACGCAACATGTTGTAATAAAGTGTACATAAAAGTTAAGCTTGTTTGTGACACCTAAAGAAATCGAGTTGCATATAGGGTTATATATATATATGTATGTAAATGATCAGGATTAAGAGACGAGTTCACATTCGGGGAATTGTCTATCCATCCGTCCGTCAGTCTGAACGTCTGTGCAAGCTGTAACTTGATTTAAAGTTGAGATATCTTTAAAGATTTAATTCGTGTGCGAAAATTGCGCGTTTACTTCATTGTTGCAAAACTGCGGTGTTAAGGATAATTTTTCTTATAAAACCGATTTGTACAGAAAAGTTTGTCAGTAATGGATAAAAGCTTCTGCCATTTTCAAAGTATCGTCCCTTTAGACACTTTTCTTTTTACCAGAATAGTAAACTTTAGATCTTTAACTCTTTTAAGACATTACGAATCGTCTTCAACAGTCAATCCAGCCTTTGGAGTGAAATCTACATCATTTAAGTGAGTATTTTCAAAACAGACAAATTACGTCGAGCAGCACACGTAAAATATTATTAAATTAACTTAAAAATTTAAGAAAAGTTTGGATGCCACTCCATATTTCGACTTAATGGGATTAGTAAAAATATAGAAACATAACATAACTTATGTTTAAGATTTTATTGTATTTAACATGTCGAAAGTGATTTTTTAAATAAGTTCAAGATTCAAATTTTGCTTGTATCGAGCTAACGACACTTACGTACCACTAAATTATCGAGTTCCCAGATCCAAATAAAACAACAGTTAAGACACTTTTCGTTAGTAATAATTTCCGATTTTTATTTCTCAATATTAATATTACGCTTTAGATCATTTGAAGCTCATACCAATTTGCTTCTTCAAAATACTTGTATACATAGGACATAAAGTACAAACCAGGCTTAATTGAGTATTTTATATATAGACATGGTCAGATATGTACATATTTATACACACGATTTATTATGCAAGCATACACATAAACTTTTGATCGTAAACCTTGGCTTTATGTTATTTTATTGTGGTTCAAGCATATCCAAGTATTATAGTATACTAATATTATACATTGGTTATTTATTTATCATTCACATTTTATGAAAGCATTTTTAGTAAAGCAATTAAGCATGTTAATTATCGTTACTTTATTCTTTTTACTTTTTATGTTTGTGCATAGAATTGTGCGCTAGATCGTTTTGATTCATATATTTATATGTAAGTAAATAATCGATTTCTTAACTTCTCTATCACTGCTCAGGCACAGCTGCTTTGAAGCTTTGATATATACAGTTTTGGAAAATATAGGGGAATGTAAATAAGCTGTGTTTATATGCGAAAATTACATATCCAATAGATTGCAGTAAGGTCCCACCACCTCCATACATACATATAAACTTATCACTTAAGGAGCTAATGCGCATCTTGAGCATTAAGATGCAGAAAAGCTATTAAATTTAATTTGAGTATGCAATTAATTGAGAGTATTCAAACTTTTCCAGTTTTTTCACACCGATTTTATACTTAGTCTAATGAAGGCAGTAGAGTAAAAGTATTTCTTACAGATCATGAGGAGCAATACATTTACAAACCAAAATAAAAAAAATGTGTACAGTTACAGATGTTTTTTTTTTGTTTTGAAATAATAGTGCGTGAAAAAAATGAAAAAGCTTGAACGAGCAAGAAAAATCAATAAGAATAAATCTTAAAACGAAACTTGTATGTGTAAGTGCAATATTTATAATTCATTATTTGATATAAACACTTCCACATTTTCTGATAAATGTTATTTATTTCACTATTCATTTGCTTGCTATTTCTCACTTAAATAGCAAAATATTATTAAGTAGTCATGTTTTGCCATGTTTATCAAATTTTTGTGAATGCGAACACATTTCCCAGATTAGTTGTTATTTTTATATCAACGACACTTTTAGATTGATGAGGTCGTACTATTTAATTATTCATATCACCACTGATATTTGCTGGTGGCACTATCCACATACAAAATCCAAAGCTTTTATTATATCTAAACAAAAACAATTACTGCTCTACACTGCTGGGCATCAAGAAAAGTTATGTAAATCGTATCAGCATTGCCTATGCTGGCTTTATCAGAAAAGCACGTGCAAATCGCATGCTGGAGATTACACTTATGTTGTTCCACAGCCGCACAGTGAGCTGAAATCAGATTGATCTCGAACAAAAATTGAAAAAGTTGTATTTGCAACTACATTTTGTTTATGTTTGTATATCGATTTTATCTTATGAAGCGGGGTCTCTATGATTATAACATAGGTTTTTAGAGCTGAATCCATGCGCTTATTTCAAAATAGGTGATGTTGCGTCGAAAATCATTTCAAAAGCTAGTGTGGTAGAATCACTTCCACATCGGTTGTTTGTCCATTTAGAATAGTTTTAATTATGATTTTGAACCCAACATTTTAAGTTTCAATAATTTTAAATTCGTATGCTGGCTTCAAGACTATTGGTGGCAATTTTATCATACTTACATTGCCAAACATCTGAAATCTTTCAATAATTTTGTTCATCTAAATTTCGAATTTAACCCACCATAAAACGGTTAAATGCAGCAAAAATGCCAAACTATTTTACCTATGTTTATAATTTGTGT
Source organism: Bactrocera correcta (assembly GCA_027475135.1). NCBI lineage: Eukaryota > Metazoa > Arthropoda > Insecta > Diptera > Tephritidae > Bactrocera > Bactrocera correcta. The sequence goes on along the minus strand of CM050326.1, from coordinate 55,272,864 downwards.
GTGCATTGATGTTTTAACCGCCTAACATGTGAGAAATGTACACTGCCATCAATGAGTGTATAAATACTGCTGCCCAGTGGGTACGACTGATGTGACATCCAGTGAAAGTTTAACCAGATATTTCTATATACATAAATCGCATTTTGTCTATTCGTAATACATTTACCAACCCAGTTTTAATTACAAACCATAGATATACACTGGATCGTCTGCTGATTTACTTTCCTTCTTATATTTGTCTTGAAAATACTTTTCGCAAAAATTAAAAATTTATTATTTGCTTTTACTGTAGTTGCTAGACTAGCTGTTTATTTAACCTATGCGACTGTCTGTTTTGGCTTTGCACTGTGGATTTACTCTTGGTACTGAAGGCCTGTTTACTTGACTGAAAGACGTGGGTGTGTGAATGTCACACTGTTTGCGGTTAGTAAACTTCAATTTGGTTGCGAGTGCCAAGTTTTGCATGAGGTTAATTTGCTAACTCAATAGAATTTTGATGGGCTTTATGTAATGTGTTGATATTTGGGCAGTTTCGTGCATACATATGTATGTAGATCCACATATATTTACATTAATGTGGCTTCTGTATGCTAAGTAGATATTTTTGGGTTTCGCAGGCGTTGCAGTGGGCAGTGTGTGAACACATTGCTTTACGAAAGTGTTTAAATATATTCAAAGGAGATGTATTCTTTCGTACGTTGAGTTTCATAAAATTGCACTTGCACATTCAGTTTCGATTTCATTATTGAAAAAAAATATAGCTATGTGAAAACCGTACTTAAGACATTTTACTTATATCTAAAAAATCATGAATAAATTCATTTTTCAATATCAAATTGTTGGTCCAATTAATTTTATACAATGTTTTAAAATAATTATGAGTACAAGTACACATACATATTCTATGCGACCATACGAGCCGTTAATAGTTTTTTTTTTTATTTTAAGCATGCAGTGGCTGCAAGAGGATTGTTGAAATTGGCACTTGTGTTATGTATTCCTATTACGCCATATGCATATGTTTATAAATTTGGCAGCCCTGTAGAGCTCAATAAGTACTTGCTAATTTAGGTTTATCGCATATAGGCAGGACAACCGTTAGATATACTTATATTCATACATACAAACTTAAAGGTATTTATTATACACATGGTATAGAGTGGCAATGACTTCTACTGAAAGCAGTGACTTTTGTATTGTATTTTTCCACCCTTTTGTTATCTTTCGCCTACGAACTCACAATTTCTGAACTGAACTCCCTCGACCGTCGACGCATATGCGTGGTTATTGTATGTATGTGTGTACGCAGATATATAGCATCACGTTTACCAGTCACGTGATCGTGTAGCTTCGTTTTCTGTGTGGAATGTTGTGCTGCGGCGTGACTCTACATATTGGCTCTGGGTCTGCGCCACAATTTGGCCAGAACGTGGTGGTGGCGGTGGAGCTGGAATATGCTGCTGGAAGGTTGTCTGAAAAACGCAAAAATATCAGATATAAAAATAGCTATGCAAAAGTATTTATTGGAGTGGGTATATGTAATTATAAATGTTATACTGACATATACAATGTGGGCAAAACATAGTAAAACATTTTAATATAAATTTCGCGCAAAACCCTATTCACAGAAATTTATTTTCTAGGTTGATATGACTGTCAGTGACATCTGTGTCAAATGTCCCATCAAAATAATCAAGATTGTTTAGTATACGTTTGTCTTTCTGAAGTACATAAAGTGCATTCGGCGATTTTTACGATTGGTTAAACTATTCAACAAAGGAGTGCCATTAAATTATGAGTGCGGAATCAAATTTCTGGTAGTGAAACATTCAGAATGATGGAGAAGACCTTCGGTGATAATGTTTTGTCGCGAGCAGGCATTTTGATTGGTCCACTTTATTCGAAGAGGGTTCAAAATGAGTTGACGCCGAATCACGTCCAGGACAGCCATCGACATCAACTGATGATCAACACGTCAATAAATTAAAAGAATTGGTGCTTGAGAAATGACGATTTTCGCTCAGAGATTTTGCTGACATCAATCGAATATCGAAAGGCTCAGTGAAAATCATTTGAGCATAAGAAAAGTGAAAGTACAATTGGTTTTCAAATAACTAAATTTTTTTTTTTAAACAGCGTCGCGTTAACGGCCGTGAAACAATGCTTTCAGACTACCAGGATATTTCTAAAATGCATAATTTTTGGGAATGAGTCTCGGATCTATGCTTACGACCCAGAAAAGGACGATCATTCGGACGAATATAATGTCAAACGTGAGCGGAAGAAAAATAACACGTCAAAGCAGGTCAAAAAAGTTATATTGGCAGTGTGACTTCTGGCTATTCAGCAAACTCAAACAACTAGAGACAACTTCGGTGAAACCAATATGAGTCAATTGTAGACATTAAACGTCATTGGAAAAAGCGTTGGCACAAGTGTATTGGGCCAAGGGAGATTACTTTACTTTAAGAGTTTTAAAATTATAAAAAAAAGTCTTACTTTTTGGTGCTCATAAATACACAGATCAATTTTAAACTTTTCCACCAAATCAGAAATCGGTAGTCTAAAGGATTTTTTGAAAATCATAAAAGAGTATATAACATAAAAGTGTATAGTATAACAGTATATAAAATATTTTCGAAAGTAAAAGAATTAATTTTTGATGTTTGTCTCCAAAATCTAAATATTTACCTACGAGTTGGACCTATTAAAAACTTAATTATTAATTATTTTACACACAAGTTAAAATATGAGTATCAATCACGTTTTCCTCATTTTTTCAATGTTGTAAAATACTTTTTCCGCGTTTCTCCATTTTGGAGACAAATGTCGCCAAACGAAGATATATCTTAATTGCATGTATCAAGAAAAATTCTTTGGAAGAAATCCAATTTTTAAGTCTAATCCTATAAATAAGAATCGAAGAAGCACGTTTTTTTCTATTTGACACTTGACAAGGAGTTAACAGATCTTTAATACTTTAATGGAGAAAATAGGAGAAAAAATCGAAAGTGCCATTGACTACCTACGTTGGACCATGGAAACTGTATTTTCCACTCGTCTGTTAAAATACTCAACTAACCACTAGGACCATTAATGCAGTCAGGTAATAGCTTATAATTGAACTGGTCTCTTTTTATAATTTTTATGTACTAAAAGCACCACTTACCATACGTTGTGAACGGCGTGATCTTGGTGTGGCTTCTGGTGATGAAAGCTCATCTGGTGCCGCCCAGTGCTCGGTAAACTCACTTGCCGAACGCGCTAACGATGGATGACTAACTGACCGGTGAAAAGAACGTCTATCTTCATCATCGTAGTACTGCATCGGATAAAAAGAGCTTGCATCTGAAACGTTGTCTAAGTGATCAGGTCTTCCGAAGTCGACAGTAACTTCAGACATAGAACGGAAATCATTTTGATCCGTGTGATACGAAGTACGCGATGAGCGACGTGAACGTTGCATATTAAAACTGTTGTCACGCAATGGCATACTTGGATCTTGGCGTATGGTTCTCACAGAAGAACCGCCGTCACTATCGTACTCGTACAATGTTGGCAAGGAACTGCGTCGGGAGCGCGTGTCCCATGGTTGGGTTTTCTTTGAGCGTTTTGGTGCGCGCATTTCCACATCCGTATCATCATCAGCTGGTGGCGCCAGTATACGTATGATAACATCCCAAGTCTGGGGCTCAAATATACGTTCATAGCGAGTATCTTGGCGAATTCGTTCGAAATCTTCACGCACCACAGCTTCTGTCAGCATTGTGCGCAATGATGATTCCGTAGTTATGATCTCTTTCCATTTGGCCTTGTCGTCATAGCTGATGAACCGTGTAAGAGGATGAACACTGGAATGCACGGAACTGGCATCATCTGCCTCGGAGAACTCAGGTTCTTCCAAGACGCGTATTAGCACACCCCAGTTGCGGACAGCCTTATCTTCTGGTGGCATTTCAATGGGTTTCATGTTGCCCACCAACTGTGGACTGGTCAGCTCCTTTTTGTTGTCATATATTTGTTGTGGCGGTTCTTTAGGTATTATTGGCAAGCTTAGTTCGGAGCGCTCCATTTTAGGCGTGAGAGTCATGCCAGAAGCACTTGAGATATCCGAGAAGTTTTCCCATCGTTGCTGTTCACGTTCAGTTGGATAATTACGTATCTTAACATCCCATGTTGGATCGGGAATTGGTGGTGGCAATGGCTTAGGCTTCGCCTTGTATTCGGTAACACGTCGTTTATGACTCTCGATGTCTTCAATGGTCTTCTTTTCAGTAATGGTACGTAAGTATACGTCATCTACAGTGTGTGATGTGACTTGAGGTTTTTTCACAACGATTGGTGGCTCCGGTGGAAGGTAATCTGCTTCGAAGAAATGCGTACTATCGACCATTTCGCCAACCGAGTGCATGTCAGGTGCTTCGGATTGCAAATCGGTGACCTCACTAACTGTTGGAGCATCAGTAAAATCTGACCAGGTTTCAGGACGTCCATCGACCATTTCATGATGGGTGCGTGCATATACGGAGAACACAGGCTCTGGTGGTGGTGGTGGTGATGATTCCGCAGTATGTTTAGGTGCCGGGTGTAATTCAGGAACATATGTGAACTGAGTATGTACAGTCTCCTCTGGCGGGGGCATTGAATCCATAGTCATAATACTTTCACGGTCTTCATGTGTCTCCATAATAGTCGAAAGATTATTACGATCTGGGCGAAGTGTTGCGACACTTTCAGTGTCTGAGGTAACGGGTGAAGGTGGTGGTGGCGGCGATTTCTTGACGCGTACTTGAACGTCGAATTTCGGAGATGAAGATTCCTTAATGGCAATAGGATGACGAGGAACTGATGTGGCTAATGCATTAGCGGCCTGCACTTCTTGAGTATGTCCATAGTGATCGCTATAAATACTGGAAGTCTCTTGGACAAATGCACGATTTTCAAAGCTACCTGCTGAGCTAAATGGCAGTGATCTGGAAGTAATATGTTTTAATAAAACTCACTTAAGTTTGTTGGTTAAATATTACCGCGTATCGATTTCTTCGATTTCGGAATGTGACTCGCTTGGGTAGTCGGAAGGTATGAGCGCACCTTCGCTACCCGATGAACTATGTACAGCCGCCAATGGCACCATAGCTCGGGGTATTTTAACACCTTCGAAGGCACTGATATTACCCATGCTACTACCACTCAATTTGGTGATTTCTGAGCCACTGCCCATGGACATTGGGAGACGACGCACCACCGGTATTGGGCGACTGCGCAAGCAGTAGTATGACACAGCCAAACCAAGCAGTAGTAATGTAAGGAACATAATGGCGCAAATAATTAGGAGTAGCTGTATACCCTTAAGAGGCGGCTGTAGAACGGAACCAGTGGCGATGGGATTCAAGCTGTTCAATCATACCAAAAATAAAGAGTTTAATTTTATTTTTATTTTATTATTAAAACTAATTTTTAGTTAAAAATAAGCTTGGGGTGACTTCAGCTAAAATACCGAAACTTTCGGGTTTTAGGATAAGTAACTTACATAGGCGCTGGTAGAGCTGGTGGCAGTGAAGGTATGGGTGGCGGATAACGGCATACTATTGTAATTATCTCATCACCGTCCATTTCCAAATTGGCATGAAAACGAACAATTATATTGTTGGTAAAGACGCGTGTAGGATTCTAAAATGTAAATTTCGAAAAGTTAGCGATAACTTTTCTATATGCTTACAAAACTATTACCTGTATAGTACCACATCCTTTAAGGGGTAGCTCCAGTCTATAACTCAGGGCACCTTTGCCATTCACGCGACAAGCGCTGCTACGATCATAATCTGCTTGAATTATGCCATGGAACGGTTCATTGAATTTCATGTCGACCTGAGATAAGGATTTCGCAATGTATTCAATCATTAAAATATAAGAGTTGATACTCACTTGCATTGAACCGGCGGCACAATTAAGCGCTGCTTTCGTGCGGTTCAAAAATATCAATGGACTGATATCATCCAGCTTGGTAACCTGAAAAAAAAAAAACAAAGTAGTTTAGTTATTTCTAAAGTGTTGAAGCATTTCAATTCCATATGGTATATTACAAAAAAAAAAATCCCCATACTTTTTACATATGTTGAAATTTTCGAAAAATACTTTGATTCTGGACTCTTCATAGAATGAGTCTTCTTAATAGGAAACATCACATCATTTCCTTTCGTCTGATCATTACATAACGTTTGAAGGTGCTCATTTATTGCCCTCCAGAGCCCCAAAGTTCGGTTTCTGAATTTGTACATATATGTACTTTACCTCAATTAGTCGGCTAACGTGAAGTTCGTGATGTAGTTTAAAAGAGTAAAAATATTCATTCAACACTTAAGGGCTATACCAGTGTGACACTTTCAAAAAATATATTTGTTTTTGGTTTATCGAAATTTTATATTTTCAAAAATATACTGTGAAATCAGCGAGGTCGTATTTTCAATAATTTTTAGGTTGGTTGAAAATTGTCGATTTGGCAATAAAAAGCGATTTTTTACCTAAAAAAAAAAAACAAATATTTTTTCAGAACTACGCCTTTTTTTTAATTTTTGATATTTTTCAAATTATAGGTAATTCTATAGGAAATACCTTTAGCTTGAATAACTTTTTGAATTTTTTTGTTTCAGCCACTCATTCGGCCGGAATCATGTCAGCAGTTGGGGCACTTTTTTTTGGCAGCTCCGAAGACGGCATATTACTCCGTTGTTTTTTTCAATATTCTTATAAAAAAAATATTAAAGTATAGCTGAGAATATACCATATTGTGTATAGCTGAGAATATACCATATTATGTCCAATTTACATTCTTAAAAAAAAAAAATCACGAAAATCACCTGATTTTTCATAGGTTGAACTGGTTAGCTCCTTTAGTAACGGAAGGAACTCCTCATAATATAGTCAGTGTATATCTTACTTTATTTTCTATTGATAACAACTCTGGCAAATAGTGTCACAACGCACTGACATTCATATGCACCGATGTAAGATGCACATCATAGTATAAGAAAAATAGGTACGTTAACAAAGAGGTGTGCGAAAACAACAAACTCTCATCAGAATATTATACCGAAACTCCACACCGGCAAAATTTAAAATAACATACTCGTAAATCTCTTATTTATGTCACAAATATGTCATGGAAACGACCAATCAATCAATTGTAGTGACTAATATACCATAATAAAAAAAGTTTGAGATATGACCGACTGGATATTATTTATATAAAACATATCGTAATTAAAAATCTGTAAACAGTTCAGAATGCACGTGTAATAGGCTGTTCATTTGTCGGATCCGTTGATATTGGATCACTGCAGCATGCATACACCTGTCATACAAACTGATCGATCCAAATCCTTGTATTGAAAACTTTTTTATTTTACAAGGTATTTTCACAAAATTTGGCAGATATTCTTAGAGAAGTCATCGCTACATTTTCCAAAGAAAATATTCAGATCGGACAACTATAGCATATAGTTGGCAAAAAAACTAACTGATTAAACTCAAACCTTTCTACGGACAACTCCAAATCAAGATATGGATATTAGGTTGTCAAAAAAGTCTTGCGGTATTTTCGCTAGTTGGCGCTAAAATCGCGTAGTTCTAGTTTTATTCGTCGCATCGGGTCATGCTATAGCTTTTTGGAAAGCTCATTTTACGCGCTACCGTGTTTGATTGATTGTCGTTTATTTTAAGTCGTTCGTGAGTGATAACGTCTCAAACATGGAGCAAAATAAAGAGCGAATACGGCATATTTTACAGTACTACTACGATAATGGCAAAAATGAATCTCAAGCCCCCACTAAATTTGTGCAGTTTATGGATCTGATACAGTTTCCATTTCCACAGCACAACGATGGTTTCAACGTTTTCGTTCTTGTGTAGAGGTGGTCGAAAATTGCGATAAAAGAGACCGGCATAGAAGTCACTAAACCGTTATAAACCATTTGAAGAAGCTTGGAGTCACTAAGAAGCTCGATGTATGGGTACCACACGAATTGATTCAATAAAAAAACCGCAAGACTTTTTTGACAACCCATTATTTGTATACCATTTTATGTTCTAAAAAACTTTGTTGCAGCCGAATATTACGTTTTTTTTTTCTTCAGTGTATGTATATACTATTACATATATACATATATCTATTTGAAACCTTAAATATATCCTAAAAAATTATAAAGTGGCTTCTATTAAATCGAATCTATGCTTACAAAATATTCAAAATGACATCCAAATTATGTGAGAACCTACCTTCCCATCCAAAGTAGCTTCCTCAGGCAGTCCATTCGTTGTGTAGTTTCCGCTATCTCCTTGCTGTACATAATTCGATTGCGCTTGAACACCATTGAGAAGAACTGTTGTGCTCAATGCTAACAGCAGACACCAAAGCAGAGGCGCCCAGCCCATTTTCGATCAATTTGTCGGTAGAAAAAGCGCTTTATATTTTCTCTTACTGTGTTTTTTAATTTTTAACGTCTGCAAATAAAGAACGAAAGGTAACTATAATGGGTTTGTGGCGCAAATATGGTTGTATGTAAAAATATTAAAAGGTTATAGTAACTATTAACAAGTTCTCCACCGTCAAATGAAATAATAATAATCATACAGTATTTAATTTTGTCATATGCATCATATGTACGAGTATGCGTATAGCTTGTAAATCTTAATGCCATAATGTTATTTTTATTGCCATGTAGTTGGAGATAAAATGATATAAATTTTAAGGGAAAATTACAAGCTGTCGTAATTTGATTACTTTTTAGGTAATAAAATTAAGCCGGACTTTCAAGTAAAAAACTGCAGTTTGGATTATTTCATAAAAGTTTAGCTGACTTTAGCGCTTAGTTTGCTCGAATTGAAGTTTATTGAACTCTAGTAATAACAGTATAGCCAAATCGATTTTAAGGCGTAATTTTTATCGAAATTGAACAGTTCGTGTGCGTCGCAATTATAAAATTATAATAATATAGGAATTGTATAATATAATTAAATAATTAGTGGGAAATCAGTGAATATAAATAAAGGAGAAGAGTTTTTGTCTAATGTCGTAAGCCTTCGATACCAAAGACAAATTTTAAAGGTTGCTCGGTTAGCAAGAATAACTTTCAGATAACTACATGTACATTTTGAACTAAAACGATGTTATATTCGAACTCTTTATTTTTTATTCTCTTTTACCAATAGCCTTTAATCCATAATATAGTGCAGCTGTTGACTTCTGGTAAGTTGGCTGCAAACTGATGCTTTATGTAGTATTCTTACATACACTTATTGTTAATTTATGCAGTTAGATACATTTATGGATATGTGAATTTGACTGAGTATTGCGGTAAGCATTTTTGAATTACTGGTTTTACTTATTTTGCCAATGTCGCCAGTCGCGACCATTCCGCCAACTTCCCACTTCCAACTCGGTATATAAACTTTGGCTAGATCTGTGCACAGCTGCATTTATTGAAATGAGCATGCAACAATTACTTTATTTTCCACAGCTGCACTCAAACGCTTGTTTTCTAAAGCTTTGACATTTTTCTTACTACGTACTTTTGAAAGTATTTCTTGGTATGTGGGTTTCATATTGTAGCTTGGCCATTTCGCGTTCGACCACACTCGTACTCAGGTGCCCAATCAGCTCGACAATACTACAGTTTTAATCTATTTTCTATTGCCGATATAAGTATGTATTTAAATACAGTTTATATACATATATAGTACATACAATTACGTTGTCTGTTTATTTTAAAATATTTATAGCTCAATAATTTTTTTGTTTTCCAACAATATAGTAAAACTAGGTTATAAGGTTGCTGAGGTAGATAAAAATCTCAACTTTGCTAAAAATATAAATTCCGTATAATTAATTGAACAGGGTGTATTAAATTTGCCATGACGCTTGCAACACGCTTTAGGAAACGACGAAGAGCCGAACGAAATGATATGAACTAGTTTCTCAGTTTTTGAGTTTTTGAGATATTTATATGATATCGTTTTCTCCCCAAAAAGCATTTAATTTGTCTTAACCAGCGACATCGGACAACCAAAGCATACTCAACGATCGGAATCAAGAGCGTATATGAAAAACTTTTTCATTTGGCGAGATATTTTCATCTGACACGGGTTACTGTCTGAGTCAATTATGCAATCTCCGAAGAAATTGTTCAGATCAGATCACTATGATATATATAGTATAGTATAAAAGTGAAGTTCTTGTAAGGTACCCTTTGTATTTTTGAAGGGTTTTATAGCTTCGGTGCATTCAAAATTAATATTATTCTCTAAAAAAATACAGCAGTTAATATAAGTTTTTTTTATATTATCTTATTTATAAGTATATTCTGTATTATAATGTATATATACATACTCGTACATAACTGTATATAGGGTTACTTTGTCATTACTTCGGAAGTATATATCTATCCAAACAATAATGTTTTTTCATATGTGGAAATTGAAAAAAGTAATTACCCTTACCCTCCTCAATGGAAAATAGAGTACTGCCATAGAAGATAAATGTGAGTAGAGGAGTAAGAAAAATTATTTTGGGTAGTAAATGTGATTAAAATATTAACATAAATTTTAATAAATGTATTATTAAAAATAAATTATAGAAAAATTCAGTTAATTGATATAAATATAAAACGAGTACGTTACTAAAACACCAAATAGCAAAACTTTTGCAACGTGAGATTAATTAAAAGGATGGAGTCATGTGTAGAAGTTCACGCAAGTGAGGAAAGAAACGATTCTTTTCATATGACTCAAGCAGCTCACGACTTCCGGTCTTTGACCAAGTATCCTCTGGGTAGCCTAAGAACATCCGTTTGAAGGCTGAGCTAAAGTGAGAAGGCGAAACACCTCCATAGGGTTGTGCACTGGGTTTGGACTGCAGAAAAACACCCCCCTGGAATAATGCCATAGAACAGTCTTGGATGAGAGACCCCCTTTGATGACTCCAGTGGAAACGAAATAAGGACTACAATAAGGGCATGCCCGAAGGCTTTGGAAGTGCCAAGTGCGATGAGGGAAAACAAAGAGAAAGTTCTTGTGGCATTTACTCAGTGCCGATAAAAACACGTTTGGTGTGGATTCGTGGTGGAGAAGACTCCGTCGCCGAGTCTATCATGCACTCCGTGAAGAACGTCTAGCGCAATCGGCATCAAACAGAGGTTCTCACATAACGCTTTTTGCGCCCACGCCCTGACGGAAATGATAGGACTGTTAAAGTGCCATTGTAAGGCTTGGAGCGCACTATGAAGCTGCCCCCGCAGATGCAAAACTGCTTGGGACTTTAACGCCATGGTGAGCAATGAAGGATCTTGGCCTACCCGGAACATTCGCCCACACGGTGAAGACATCCCAATTTGAGGGATCACTTCCCGGCCCTGAAAAAGTAAAGAGACCAACGGGGAGCAGAGTTCCATACACGACCATGAAAATTTCGAATAAATGCCCGCCAAGAAAAAAGCCGGGGCATATTGCGGCCGTGCTATTAAAACCGGCGCAAGAATGATAAGGATCATGCATCAGCTTCTTTGCAAAATATGGTCGGACGAACGATTGGATTTAAGTGTCTATGCCCAATCATAAAAAGGAGACGCCACAATCTGCGCCAACTATCGTGTCGAAGATTAAAGCCCACCGAAAACAAACTGATTGGACCTTATCAGTGTGGCTTTAGACCTGAAATCAACAACCGACAGATATTCACCATGCGCCAAATCTTGGAAAGACCCGTGAAAGGAGAATCGACACACACCACCTCTTCGTCGATTTACAGCACGAAAGGGAGCTGCCTTTTGCCGCGATGTCTGAATTGGTATCCCCCAAAACTAATACGGCTGTGTAACTACGTGAGCAACACACAAAGCTCCGTCAGGATCGGGAAGGACCTCTCCGAGCCGTTCGATACCAAACGAGGTTTCAGACAAGGCGATTCCCTATCGTGCGACTTTTTCAACTTGCTTCTGGAGAAAATAGTTCGAGCTGCAGAACTAAATAGAGAAGGTACCATCTTCTATAAGAGTGTACAACTGCTGGCGGCTACGCTGGCTAGTATCATGTTGTTCGGATGGACGAAAGCACTCCAGCTCAGAAAGTATTCGACGTAGTACCTGCCGGGGGAAGCAGAGGAAGACCTCCACTCCGTTGGAAGGATCAAGTGGAGAAGGACCTGGCTTCGGTTGGAATATCAATTGGCGCCACGTACCGAAAAGAAGAAACGACTGGCGCGCGGTTCTTAATTCGGCTATAATCACGTAATCGATGTCTACGCCAATTAAGAAGAAGAAGATTAATGCTCTGTACAGATAAACTAGCTAAAATAAACTATTTGTAAATAAAACGAATTACGGTGAACACAGCAAGAAATTAAATTCAAACACTAAACTCCGTAACACTTAAGAAATAATATTCATATTCCTGTATTTTTGATTTTCTCTCATGCTAAGAGAAAGCCCGTTACTCCATGGTCCAATCTGAGAACAGTTTAAACTATATACGTACTTTGTGTACTCACTTGTCCGAAGGATATTTTTTACTGGTCCTGACAAACTACTAAAGGTAGGAATATTTGTACTTATCCGCCTTTTGATACACAAATTTTTTATGACACAGCAAGAAGTGGGCTCGCAATAACTTGTGTTTACTTGCCTGGATACTAGCGTTGTTTTACGACATAAATTTATACGAAAATTTGTACATCTGTGCTCATATAAGCACACATACCAACCACGTCTAAAAGAAAAAGCTTATCAGCATAACTGCTATTGTAACATGAACTATACTATCTATCTGCACAGATATACGTTGAGCGTGTATGGGTGTGTTCGCCCGAACAACCGGTCAACATGACATGACAACCGTGCTGTAGTTACTTATTTGTAAAATCTGCATCTGCAGCTGCTGTCGACGGTCCGGTACTTTCAGCCTGCAAACATGATAAAATGCCCTTCTTACAGTAGAGCACTACGTGTTCATATATACGAATGTCTGTAGTTAACGCATAGGTATTTTAAGTTAAGGCACAGCATGAGTTCACTCCGATCGTAAATTATGGTATATGCACGTTGTCGGTGTTTGGCCTATCGCAAGAGCCTGGCGGTTCTGGGCACAAATTGCCGACTTCGTTGGACATTTACGCTTCGATATAATTCACTTTGACCGCATTCTACTTTGCGCACAAGCGTGTGTATATGAAAACAGATTGTAGTAACTTTGTCTATCTTTCTAGGCTAAGTGCTATACTTGCAAACACACTTTCAAATACATATACCTACTGCGGTATATACACTAATATTAGCGGCACTTTAGATAGGAATGGCATATTTTACATGTAGATGTCCTAAATTATTGGTGTTTTAGGTTGTGAAATGACCGGCGAACAACCATTCTAAATACTAAGTCGACAATCAACTCGTGTTCGAAGTAGCGATTTGAAGCTTGTAACATGCAGACGATGATCAAAAGGTAAAGCTATTAAAGCTATTCTAAATCACTACTCCCGGCTATAACCGCATAAACACGTAAGCGGTGTCTACGCCAATAAAGAAGAAGAAGAAAACGCAACATATAAAGTCATGTATTTTGGAATAAATCATTAGCACTGCTTTTAGGAGAGATGTAACAGAATAATCTGCGATACATTTGAAGTAGGTCAATTTAATGATCAGCTTGAACTGGGCTAAATGGTGGCAATTAACTATGAACTCTTACATTTTTACTTATCCAAAAGAAGCAGTTAATAATACAGTTGATTGGTTGGTTGACCATGAGTGTCAGACAGCAGGCAGCGGGTGGTCAGCAAATCAAGCCTTATCCAGCAACTTAATTGATTTGGGAAAAAACCGTTTCTTTTCCACGTCAGCTGCCCAAAGTCTCTTAAGTTAAAGTATTGGTCTCATATGGCTGAAGGCTAGGCATTCGAATAGATAAAGTTCCATCTCAGCTTACTGCGTGCAAGTCGGAGTTTGGAGTCTGCCCCGCATTACCTCAATGTTATTTTGTGGTATGCTCTATTTTACTACCTAAAAATACCTGAGGTATTGCTGTAGGGTCCATTACCTCAAAGAACTTTTGCAAGAGCTGAGTGGCCTGGGGCAGAAGAAGGCTTAGGGAAATTATGTTTCTATCTAATCCAATAATACTTTGTGTTGGCGCTTCGAATAACATTAATTAACGCTGGAATTACTAAAATATTTATGGCTGGTTAGAGCAGATGTCCATATGGCACTTTCTTTCATGCGCACAATTTTAAACAGATAGACTGAATTGTAGTCATTTAGTTTGAAGCTGTTTTCTGTGTATAAATCTCTACAGAAGAAGCTCGCTTCTATTCCTATTTCACCCTTTGATACGTCAGTGAATATGCAAATTTAGCCGTGGGAACTGTCTATCGCAGAACCATTGGTTCAATCTTCTCTACTAAGGAATGAAAACAATTGACAGCTTAGTCCAAGTTTACTACGAAGGTCGAGTAAAATACCATTCCCGCAGTGACACCGAGGCTGGCTCCAATGGCTTAAAATCATGAGGCGGTTGGTCGTAAGCATTGCCTCATACTTCACTTGTAAGAGTATTTGCCGGTTGTTGAGGATAATATCCAAAGCCCACTTCATTTTTACTGAGTCCGCAATCCCCAGTAAGCAGTCCCGTTACAGCTGACTAGGGGTTTAATACTGCATTTTTTGGACAATTCCATCCATAATATTACCGCACCGTATTGTAGTGTCACTATTATACATCCATTAAAATGCATTAATGGAAGACAATATGGAATTTTTTCTACATTTTTTATCTTCTCTCGTAACAAAAAGAATGTATAGAATGTAAATGCACGAAAATAAATGAACTATTTTTATTGCGGTAAATAAATTTGGCTTTTAGCAGCTAATAATCCTTAATTTGCGACTCGTTCAACTTGGCCACGATTCGTTAGAAGCATTTTCCATATATTTGCTGCTGCCAAAGTCAATCTGCAAAGAGTCAAGACTTTCGGCGCGGTCAACGATTCGGATGACAGCGTTGCCAATGGCACAATTTTGTGTGCTTTTTTTTTCATTTTGCGAATAAGAATGGAATAGCCTGCTGTAAAACTTTGATTTTATATTGTTGTGATTGGCTTAGCCTTTTTATATATCCCCATTTTTTGCCTATTATTGTTTCTTCGTGAGTGGTTTTAGTGGTTTTCCGGCAGTGCACGCGCCAGAATAGCCTCAATTCCAAGCTTGACAAGCGCTTATATCAGCGCCAGTGTTATTTCTATTTAGTTTCTTTTGTTCTTCGCCTTTTCTTCTATATCGTTTCTATTTTAATGTTATTTCTACTGCTGTCTAATGACGCTGTGGCAATTTGCTTGCTTAAAGCCAACTATAACTGACGAAAATTGTCTGGTTTCGGTCGAGTCGAAAAGTTGCCTTCACTGCCAACCGCCGCTTTAGTTGTGGCCTGCTTGCCTTGCTTTAGCAAATGTTCATCGCTGTTAACGTTTTCTCTCTACATACATTCGCATTTAAATCCATTTGCGCTCACAATTGACTTTACATTCGTTTTACTATCGACTTTCCTCTTTGGCTCTTACTTACTGCTGCATTACACTCAATTTACTTTTCACCTTTTCTGTTTTGATTACATCATAAGATGAACGATTAAAGCGGTAATTTCTTTAATTCCCACTTATGGCATGACCATTGTCGCAAAGTAAATTGCTTTCAAAACAAAAATGTATATTATACAAACAAAAGTTCATCTGCACATAACACTCTGACTTCTCAACTATTTTGAACTCTATGTACGCTTTGCTGAGTGTCTTCCAGCCAAGCGCAGAGCTTCTATCATTTTGTCAATGAAACCGTCTATAGCTCTAGAATGCGAAGTGGTTTGTGGAATACTAGCAGTCACGTTCGTACGCAGACACAGGTGCCCAGTCATTTTAGGAGTTCATGCGCCAATGCACCGCAATAAATTGTATGTTTGTGTTTGCCACCGTAACACTTGAGGTCTATAAACATGTGTTTAAATTTGGTGATACGCTCACGCAATGACATTGGTGATAATTACCAACTCACATGGCTACAAGTTGAAGAATATTGACCCCTTTGTACTCTGTTACGGTTGTTCACCAACGGTGTTAAATCACTGAAAATGGCAGCATTTTTAACCATAGACTGGGGATGTAATTAATGTTAGTATTGTGAATTGTGCGCCAGATAATGTTGTTCCTAGAAAGGTCAGATGTCAAAAATAAGATAGAGACCACATATTACTTATACGGATGATTATTAAAAATATTCATTAATCTATACTCTTAAATTATCTAAATGAGGACTAGCTTCTTTTTCTACCATTTTAGAGGAACTGGAATATTTTTTGAAATTGAATATTTTTGTTTTCACAAACCATCAACGATATTGAAAAGCTTTCGAATATCTATTAACTATATGATCCATGTACAAGTACAAGTCTACAGGGACGTCTTTTCAACAGAAACCATTGGAATTTCTACCAGTGACAGTAAGGCGTTTTTTTTTTTTAATTTGTTAATGTTGCGTTCGCTTGGCCCGGCAGGTACTTGAAGGTCTCACAGTAATTCTAGTTTAGTGCCATCAGATAATTAAGCGCATTGCTGAAAGCGGAAAGCGTAGCTTCATCCCATCTTCCATGCCACTTGACTTGCTCTCTGCCATTTGTATGTATGTATGTGTAAATATACATTTACGGATGAGTGTCATTAACAATAGTAACACTGAAAAATCATGAGCTACGAGTAAAGAGCGATAGCACCGAAAAGTGAGTGCAGCTTGTGCAGCAAGAATTCTGTTTTGTAGTACCACAGTCGTAGAAACATCCAAATTGACACTTTCATATTGTGGGACACAAAGGCATTCAGAGTGTTCAACGTCTTTTCTTGTTGACATTGTTAAAGCCACGCTTATAATGGGTACTTAATGCTTGTTCCAATTTGTTTACACAATTGTTGGTAAATGATTATTGTGATAACCATGTAATGAGTTGTGGTCGTCATTGCTCTTTTGAAGGCACGAACAAATCAAAAGATCGTTATTAAGTTTTTGTTTTTGATTCTCTTCAATTCTGTTGCATTTGGCGTCTGCTTATTTGACCCTCTTTAGGAGCACTTTCGATGAATATCGTATTGCTGCCCAAAAGTTTTTATATATGTATTTTGGTTTTTCTCTTTATGTGTATTGCTGATGAAATCTTCTTTCACTTCTTTCAACAAGTTTCACTTCTAAAAAACTGTATTTTGTTTAATTTGTGTTGTGTTTTGATCTACCCAGCAGAATGGGAAACATCTTGATACTCTTACGTAGAAAGCTACCACAACAAGTTAAACGAAATAAGCTTTGAGGTAATGTTTTCTTGGTAAATCGTCTTTTAAATTTAGTACGAATATGCCACCAGATTGACAAATGGAAGTAAAAGGAAATTCGCAAGAGAAATTGCGAATAAAAGTCTTGAGACTTGTATACAAAAATATATACATGATCTTGGCTAAAACAAAATACTTATATATTGTATTACAAGAATTTCAAGCTTTCCAAAGTGAATGTTTAACTAATTATTATAAAGATGGTCGACATTTCAGGGTTTATTCCAAAAAGTAGTACTAAACAGAATAATCCTAAAAATCACACATGATCCAATCAAAAAATACTAACAAAACACGATTCTCTTCAGTTCTCTTAACTATTCTGAAGATGCTATGCTCCGATTCCCCTAACGAGTTAACAGGGATAAATGTACCAAGCTGCACTAAGTATATCATTAATTTGTGATCAAGTTACCCACCACATTACTTGATACATCTACGAGAGCGCAATGCAGTAAGTTAGCGGTTTATATGAAATTGTATTTCCAGAGCAAGCGCAGTTATATTACTCGTATGTTTCGTGCGTGAATAAGTCTGTAAGTTATTAACAATAAGCATTTTTTAAACATGTAGATATATTGGAAGAGCAATTTTTAACTTTAATTTGCAACTCTTAGTGCCCTCTTTCAACAATTCAGTGCATGTTGCAACCATGTCTCATGGTACTGACATCATCATGCCAAATTAGCATTTAGCCGACGGAAAAAATATTTTAAAATACCGGACAAAACAAAAATGATTAATCATTACTTCTCGTATGGCTCTAAGTCTCGCCTGCCTGCGCTGTCACCATGCATATCCAAACAGCAGTTCATTCCGCCTTTGAGCTGCTGTTGCTTTTCGCATGCTGTACTCATGTGCTTCTGACGTGTGTCAAACTGTCTGTCTCTCTGATTATTAGCCGTGCTGATTTTGGCACAAACAAATGGCTTCAAGCTTAAAGCCGAAGTAGAATTTTAAGTAACAATCTCGTATACATATGTAGTATATAAGTGATGAAGAACGCAACAACGCTAAAGCTAAAAAGTATTAACGCAAAGGAGCAATGATGTTGCCACATAAAACTGAGTGTTGGCGTTGATTGCCGCAATTAGTGGTCCACCGCTGATTATCGGGCACACGGCCATTTGTGTGTTTTGACAGTACTGAAAACGAATTCTTGCAGCAGTCACTCTGATTAATTCCACGTCTGTAGGCATGTTCTTTGTAGCGCCGACACGTGGTATGTACTAGTTTCAAAAACAAAAGACCACGAAAGACAATGAAAACTGAAAAGTTGAGGATGCTTGAACAACAAACATTCGACCACGTTCTTAAATACTCGAAGAAAAATTAATAGCATAATTACAAAATTTATAAACATTTCTCTTTGAAAAATGAAGAAACAGCAGAAAAATACATATAAATTTGTAAATTAGCCCTAATGATGATAGAAAATAGATGAAAAAAGTTGATGTGCTTAGATTCTTTATATCGGTCATATATCATATGTATTCCACTTTAGAAATTTTCTGTTAGAACAAAACAATCTTTCATCTTTAATACCTTTTTGTTTATAAGAATATATACTACGCCTTATATATGTATATAACATTATATATTTCTAAAATTTATTTACTTTTACATATGCATATATTTTTGCAAAACAATCTTCTCAATTTCCGCTGCCTTGACTCACCACATAGAATCATTATACTTATATGTACTAAATACATATTTACCATAAATGTATGTGTATCTATTTTCATGCAAAACAAAAGAAATTAAGGTTTGTGTATCTGTATATTGTATTAGTTCTCTGAAATGTAGACCATATAAATTTTGGAAGAAGAGGTCAATGTACCTACAAGAAATTGAGCACAAAGCCACGGTATAATCGGTTTGGCAGCTGAAGCGGACAAGAAGTCAATATATCATTAACATACATACTCGTATGCATATGAATGAATCGAATACACGAATATTTATATTTATGATAAAAAAAATTTACAACATTCTATAATAAAAGTAACAGATTTTGAATGGCACACTTTTGCGATAACATACTCTTAATTATATCCATACCACCGCAAAATATCTGTTTCTATCTGTATCATGTAGTTGTTAGTGGGACCGCAATTAAATTTCATCATCCCTCATCAGTTTTGCAAAATCAAAAAGCAAAGACAGTGGATTCACAATTCTACAAGTAGTTGGGCATCTTACATTTAAGTTGTTAGCACTATTAAGATGTACATATATATGTAACTATATGTATATGTGGAGAGACTTGCTTTACAGGAAACTCGATTGCTTTGAAGAGATGTTCGGTCAACGAATACGTTCTGTTCGCAAAATTTCTTACTCATGAATCATTCTAGTAATCTATTACCAATTAGTCATATCTAATGTATCGTTAATTATAGTTACTAATCGGCTTCCATTAAATATGTTTAAACAAAAACAAGCATTAAAAACTTTGATGTAAAGAAAAATCAAATTAATTGTATGAAGTTCAATTCACGTAATTTTTGATAATACATACATTTTCCACTAAGTATATTGTTGTTTAGTCGACTGAAATATGTGAAATAGGAAATCGTGGAAAATCTGCCCAATTGAAAGGTGAAGAAATTGATATTTCATCAAAATTCAGGAACTATTTCCTTATTCTCACAAATACTCGCCTTTGATGTAAAGAAAAATCAAATTAATTGTATGAAGTTCAATTCATCTAATTTTTGATATACTCGTACATGATTTTCACTAAGTATATTGTTGTTTAGTCGACTAAACATGTGAAATAGGAAATCGTGGAAAATCTGCCCAATTGAAAGGTGAAGAAATTGATATTTCATCAAAGATTAAAGGAACTATTTTTCCTTATTCTCACAAATACTTGCCAATTGATATTGGTCTCGAGGTCAACTATGATAAATTACAATTTTTTTTAAGGGAACCTGCATTATTACTATAACTTGGCTGGTAGACTAAAGGAGTTTGTGAAATTGCTTCAAAACTGTCTGCGTATATTGGACGATGACTAAATCCGAAGCCAGAGTTGATGAATACAAAACCAGTTTTGAAGTGCTTTTCGGCGCCGATTCACCTGTTGCATAGCTCAATTGCATGTTAGTCTCAAATTTTGCTGGCAAGGAATTACGTTGAATGTGGTAGAAGAATATTTAGAGTCCCGCCATTATTAATTCATTATATTTATTGCTTTAAATAAAATGTGATTCTTAGTCGTTTGAGGTTAAAAGAAACTGTTACGAACCAGAAACAGAACAGAACAAAACGGTATTACAGCAAAGTACGCGCTGAATTCAACGCTGAATCTCGCAATCACCTTGAGGCACCTGAAACCGATCAGCGCTGATCGAAATCCGTTTTTCCCTCGGCTCGGCTTTGAGCATCCACTCTGTATACGCCTTTCCTTCACTTCTTAGACGTATTCGGCCGTAGGACTCATTAGATACTTGAAAACTTCTTTAATATAAACATATTTTAAGTTACATATTGCCAATATTTTCTATGTTTTGTTTACAAGAAATGTTTCAAGCGCAATTTATGCCCATCTTGCACCGTTGGAATCACTTGCATTTGTAAACAGTGAAAGCGGTTTATGCGTTATTGAACTAATATGACTTTAGCACGTAAGCGCCTAACGGTTATACCGTCTGACCACTTGAGACCGTTGCATTTTGCTTTTACTTGCACTTTAAGCAGCACGAAAGTTGTTATGTCAGCTGGCAGGTTTCCTTATATTAATTGCACTCTGGTGCACAAATGTGAGCGTGAAAGCCGTATGTGGCAGGCGCAAATACTAACCGTATATATAAAGCCGTCTGCAAAAGTGTGCTTAGAAATCTGCAATTACTGGTTTAACCACTTCATTCATAAACTTAAATGTATTCCTTACATTTGCCATGATATTCATGATGCATTTATATATATACATATATATAAGCTTTTCTATAGCTGATTAACAGCGCTTGAGGTAAATATTCTAGGTCTAATGTGAACATTCTACTTAAATGGTATCCGGATATCTGAGGGCAAATAGAAAGATTATTCTTGAAAACACCGTACACCTTAAACTTTTATCTCTTAAGATAGTATGGAAGTTGGAAAAGTGGGACGCTTTTACAACATATACTAGATTAAGAAATTGAATAAGTCAGACATAATTCAATAAATTTTCTTCTTTTTTTATGCTATAACCGAGATCTGGCGGCTTCTTCTCTGCTCATAGACCGACGACGAAGCTTTGGGTGGGAAGAAGCCGTTGGAAAAGAGGGGCAATGAGCTTCTGTACGGATGGGTCAAAGCTTTGGGGGAATGTTAGTGGAGGGGTTTACTGTCAGGAGCTCTCTATCAACTCCCGCTCCAGACTTCCAGACTATTGCAGTGTCTTCTAAGCCGAGGTTGCAGCCATTAAGGTAGCAGCAGATTTACTGCTCCGGAGTGTAGCCTCTTTCAGAAAAGTGACCATTCACTCTGATAACACCTCGATACTAGCCTTGAAGTCATTTACAGTGTGTTTAGGGTTGGTCGAGGAGTGCTTAACCTCCTGTATCGAGTGTCTTGGTGATAAGGCTGGTATGGCTAGCGAAGGAAAGGCACCTTAGAACAGGTATCGGTAGAATGGGATCGGGTCGATGCTCCCGTATTCCTTTGTGTTCTGCTACTTCATGGGCTTCGCGGAAAATTGGCCAGCGCTGAGTCACCACCGGTACATCCGCTGTCGCAAAAGATAAACGATCGAAAAAACAAACAGTTTACAACTCCTAAAAGACAATCTGACCGTTATCATGCGCAATAAGTACGACTTTATGTACTTTCTTGTGGCAATAGAAACAACCTTACACACCAGAATTCAATCGGCAGTCTGCAGAATGGCCATTTCCCTGTAAAAGACGCCCAAACCGCCGCCAAACAAAATTATTGTGCGTTATTGGATCACTTGAACGTCAAGACCAAAGGCATTTTAACTCATATATTATAATTATTTAATTTTTGCTTGTTGTTCCATTGGATTATGTTGTAAAATAATACGTCCATCTGGTTGAATGAGCTTAGATTAACTAGTTGTTATCAAAAAGATGATTAGTTTCGCTGATACATACATATGTACATATTGTATCTAAGTTATGAAGTTACGTACATCGATAACGCTTGACAATAAAACCATTTTAAAATAAGGGAATCAAACCACAAGTTTCTCGAACATGGGCTACTCTCCTATATACTTATTAATATGTGTTCGAAAACCTCTAATTCGGTAAATAGTGATTATTTGTCTTAACGTAACAGCTTTATAAGGGATTGCGTGGTGACACACCTTGTTTCAGATAATGACGAATTCTTGTTGAGCAAGCCTAAAAAATATACGCGCTGCCCAGAGCTTTTAATGTTAGGTATTCACATTTCTTCATATAATCTCAATTCTCGATTTTTAAACTGCAAAAAACTACAAACCTCACAGTACTGTGTATGTGCTTGCACATATTATATATAGAAAATTATATTATATATTAAATATGCGTACGTTTGTATGTATGTACATATAATTTTATGAGATTTATTCACATACGCTTTATGGTGACTAATCCAAATAAAAGCCGATTTGCGTTCATGAGGAAATTTTACCGCTTTGACGCTACGCCTGGCAGTTCTTACCTGAAAAAAGAACGAGAAGAGAATAAGCACTACGTGAGTGAATTTATAAAGATGTGTAATCGAGGCTCCGTATATTCAAAATACAATACATACATTTGTACATCTCCACATTACTTTACTTGTGTAAAAACTAAACCATAAAAATATAAAAATTGACGTTTGTCATAGGCAACTATTGCAATTTACTATTACTGGTCAGGCAAAAATGTAGAATGTCTACTTAAAGTTCTACTGCAAATACTATAAAAATAATGACACGTTTTGATTCTGGGAAGATATAAGATGTGTGACATCTTTTAAAATACATGTATGATGAGTAATCACTTCACTATTTTTAGTGCTGAAAAATGTTTGCGACAAATTGAAATTGCAAAAGATTTTGATCGATTTACTGAATGTTTTGGATTTGGTGATAATATATCAACCTTTGTCGAGTTATTAGTTTTTCACTGCTAAATTTTATTTGAATATGATAACTTTATGTAAAAACACATGCATATATTATATTTATACAAAACATAAATGTATACTTCTACATTTATTTTTAAACTTGCTGCAATTTGCTAGTAGGCAACTGGTTTTACACGAATTTATTCCTTAAACTCGTTTAAATAGCCATCTTTAATAGTGTACATATTTATTCATAATAAAATATAAATATATTTGTATAACTATATACATATTATGTTAACCGATTATTGTTTTTTTGTTAACAAAATATTTTGCAAATGCGATTTGAAGTGAATCTACAGATGTTGAAATAGGCTTCGCTGAAGTAAAAAATCAAGTTTTTTATTGTCCAGATAGGTGAGAAAATATAAATATGGTACATGTGTCCACTACATACGTTGAAACATATGCACGGGCTTGTGTTAATGATGCGTGATGCACGTCACAAGTGAGAAAAATATGACTACATATATATCGCATTTGAGACACTTCAAGGTCAGAGAGTCAAGCACTCAGCAGTAAAGCAGTGCAATTTTATTTTTCGTTCATAAACCAGTTTGTCTTCAGTAATGTAAATAATATAACTGTACTAGGTATATTAAACAATAAATATTTCATATAAAGCAAAGGCCATAAAAGCCAGTTATTTTTTTAATGAAGGAAATAATACAGCGTTGACACTCGTACATATTATTCAACAAAATTAAAAGTAAATTAATTAGAAATACTCCAAAATTCGTCACAAGATTGAGTCAACTCCAAGAATTGGTGAAATTAGTATCTAAGCGCACTTTTTCATGTAGATTTTGTGTTCTTCTAAGTATCTTGACTTCCGAATCGATATCGAATTCTTCTGTCTAACTTTAATCGTATTATGGGTATTGAGTAGAACAGTATCTCCCTGATATGGGCGATAGGCAATCAAAATAATTTCACGCGGAACACAAAAAGTTAAGCTAAACCCTTACCGTACCACTGTCGTATTTTCGGTCGCTTAGGACGATTTTACTAAGTGGCAAGTTTAAAGCATTATTAAAGGTACGTTTTACTTGTTTTTACAAGTATACCGTTTGATCTATGACCTATTTTCCATTGAAAGTCGAAAACGTTTTAATCATTATACCGTGAAGTTAACCTTAATACCCCGAAGGAAACGTCGAATTCCCTATAAAATATTTACATAAATGATCAGGGTGACCAGCTGAGTCGGTTTAGCCATATCCGTCTGCCGTTTATAAGTCTATATATACGAGAACTAAACCCTTTTTTTGAGATATCGTGTTGCACACGTCTTTTTGAAGTTGGTTATTTCCTGGAATCGCCGATGACATACCACTAAAGCTTCCATACAAAGTAATCGATCGGAATGAGGTTCTTGTATGGAAAACTTATTTATTAATCGAGATAGTTGGTTGAAAAACGAGGCGCATGAGCACCGGACCTCAGGCGGTCGCACTTAGGTCATTACATTCAGCAACTCAGTGAATTTGGTAAAAAAAAAACCTGATTCCAGCCTTACCAATGTCTCTGAAGTGGTAGTATTGGGAGCCGTGGAATATCGCTGAAGGTTGGAAATTTGCATAGATAATGTTGTTCCACCACGCATGCTCCACTTTTTCATATTTCTGAAGATGAAATTTGAATGGGAGGTATCCTACAATGTTACTTAGCTCCCTTTTGCCTAGAAGTAAAAGCTGTTCGGACTATCTACCCTATCCCAAAGTAACTTTGTGGTACGTTCTGTGTTGCTTTGTTTCTGAAGTGTTCCGCCAGATTTTTCATTTCCGTCTATTCCTATTTTACCGGGGACTCAGATTAACTGAAGTTACCTTATAAAAATCTAGTTTTTGCTTGCTTGAAAAATCTAACGCAATGAGACTTCCGATAGCCTTAATTACCGATTGGCTACGCACTAGAATGCTTACTAAGCATCTTTTGTTGTGTCGGAAATTTCGGCCAGAAAGACTGAATTGTAGTCACTTAGTTTGAAGCCACCTTCTGTGTATGAATTACCACATAAGAAGCCCGCCTCTGTTTATGTTTCACCCTATGATTCGTCGGTGAATATGTAGATTTCGCCTTTGGATTAAATTAAAGTTTAACCGAGTCGTACCGATCTTTTACATCTAAGTTATGAAAATATTTATATTATTGCAAGGGCGATAGTCATATTTCAACATTGGTACAATATCCAAAAATAAAAATCAAATAAAAAGATGTTTTTACTAAATAATCGAGAATTATTTAATTTCAAAATTTATGTGTTTCAATCGTCGTCAAAATCTTTTCTATTATAATTATTTCCCACTACGAATTTTTTCTCACATTCTAACCCGACGCAGGCGAAATATCAAATGATACAACCAACAAGTGAACAGCCAATCGTACAGACTTTTAATTTTATAAGATAGTTGATTTTTTGTAATGCAAGGGCGGAAATTCCAGAGGAATTGCACAACGTGCAGTATACCTTACATACCAGCTGTCGGAGCGCAGCCAAATAGTTTTGTGAATTCTGCGTGGTCGGAACTAGTGTAACACCGACGGAGGCTGCTGGCGTTGGTAAAACAATATGTGTTACATACGGGAACATATGTACATACATATGTACCTATTTTGCTTTGCTCTGGGGCGGAAGGTGCGTTGGTTGCATTATTAAGTTGGTTTTCCAACCAGATTTGTTGGTTGATAGGTTAGTCGGTGTGCAGCGTTGCATGTGAGGCGCAATGCCAACAGCAGGAAATTGTTGGCGTGTTGCGGCTAAACAATAAATGACGCGATGCTGTCTCGTGTACCTATGTATGCACATGTGTTCATATACTCGAACAAGCAAAGCATTGGCGGCTAACGCTTGCATGCGAATAAATGCGTCGGCCCATAATATCTGTGGGTAAATCAGCAAAATTATGCCCATACGAACTACCTTTGTCTATTGTCGGATGAATAGACAGGCCGCTAGACAGACAAGTCTTCCGATAACAAGCTGTCCGCCAGCGAGTAGACACAACAATTTGCAGATAAATATTTAAGTTGAAAAATATTTAAGTTGAAAAGGGGAGACTTTTGTAAAGAAAGCAAATGCGCGGTCCTTTCCTTGGAAGGAGTAGGAATGAGAATCGCATGCAGACGTACATTTATGTATACAACTATTTTATTGGAAGCAAACGCCGCAGTTCTTAGTAACTAATGTAAGGATGAAGGGCATTAAAAACAGTAGATGTGAAACATAATGCATTATTGACAACTTCTTATTTTCCTGACAAACTTTTTGTTTAATTATATTATTAATTTGTTAATGAAATTAAATTATTGTAAATTTCAAAAATAACATAAAAAAGTTTGTTGTTTTCTAAAATTACGTCAGAATATACCACCTCTCTCCAAGGAATTCATTGAAGTTGAACCCTGTTATACCCTGTATAGGATATGTTATAAGTTTGCAACGAAGTTTGTTTCTCCCAAAAGGAAACATATGATAAATATATATACATATATATAAATTCCCAGCGTGGTTTGTTCTTTAAATTGTAATGCTTATGTTCATGCAACAAACAAGACCTCGTTTTTTTATATTTGTGGCGGCCATGCGCCATTTTAGCATTTTTTTCGTGCAGTTCCACTTTTTCTAATACGCCACAGATTACACTGTACTTCGAGAAGTTAAATTCAACATTTTCGGTTTCAAAAGCTGATTTGAATTGTGCGTTTTTAAAATTCATGTTTACCGATGTCTTTATATCTACCCCCATGTATTGCGTGGCATTCTAAGCTTCCACACGTTTTCTTAACTTTGTTAAGTAGTGTATTCGTTATACCAAAATGAAGAAACAAAATTTCTTTATAGTTACTCTAATGAGAAAATAATTATGGCTGAAAACTAAATTATGTTCTGATGCAGACTTGCTGCCACTCTTGTTGCTGTGTCTGGATTACTTATAATTGTTATTGTACATATGTCGGAATTATCTCAAAGCATTCAATGTGCTTAGAAATGACTTTGCATGTAAATGCCGTTTTAAGTCATTGTGGTTTTACTTTGTCTTCGCCAGCTTTTGTCTTCCATCTCATTATTATTGTTTATCTAACAATTCCTTTATACATATGCAGCACATTTATATGCTTTTTGAATAAGTTTAGTACATACACATGTACATGCGAGAGGAGTAGCTTCCGCAAAGTTTCCTGCTTTTTCTGTTTACAGGCACTTAAGTTAGCGTGTGTTGAGAAATATTGCAAAAAATTCACAGAGATTGCGCCGATGTAATCGCTGACTTAAAACATTATACTTTCACACCTCAAAATATATATGTTTAAACGTGATATTGGCAAGGATATTTTTATATCCTGAACAGGGTATATTAAGTTTGCCACGAAATTTTTAACACCCAGAAGGAAGCGGCGGAGACCCTATAAAGTGTAATTATAAATGATCAGTATGTAGAGCTGAGCTGAGTCCATATAGCCATGTCCGTCTGTTTGTCCGTCTGTATATATACGAAATAGTCGGTCAGGTTTTAAAATATCGGTTTGAAATTTTGCAAACGTCATTTTCTTTTTAAGAAGCTGCTAATTTGTCGGAACTGCCGATATCGGCTTACTATAGCATATAGCTACCATACAAACTGAACGATCGGAATCTAGTTCTTGTATGGACAATTTTCGCATTTGATTTGATTGATTGTCGTTTCTTTAAAGTCGTTCGTGAGTTATAGCGTCGCAAACATGGAGCAAAATAAAGAGAAAATACGGCATATTTTACAGTACTACTACGATAAAGGCAAAAACGCATCTCAAGCCACCAATAAAATTTGTGCAGTTTATGGATCCGATACAGTTTCCATTTCCACCACACAACGATGGTTTCAACGTTTTCGTTCTGGTGTAGAGGTGGTCGAAGATGCGCCACGCTCCGGAAGGCCTGTCGTCGAAAATTGCAATAAAATCGCTGAATTGGTCGAAAGAGACCGGCATAGTAGTCATCAAACCGTTGTAAACCATTTGAAGAAGCTTGGAGTCACTAAGAAGCTCGATGTATGGGTGCCACACGAATTGATTCAATAAAAATACCGCAAAACTTTTTTGACAACCCATTATTTTGTTCAAATTAAAAAAAAAAGGAAACTGTGTTAGTGGCTGTCTAGCTAAAATTATTTCTAATATTTATTTCGATAAATCCAACTTTTTGGGTCAAATGGATGTGGAGTCTCTTAGTTAGCCTACTACCTAGTTGTCAAGGTAACAGATTTTAATTGATATTTATATATGTTCCATATATATTGATATTAACACATGTATGTTCTGTATATACATATTACCCATGAACTGACAAAAGAACAATGTTTACAACTTACTATTTATTTATTTATGTTGACAACTTATTACAAATACTGTTTATGGCTCAATAAGTAAAGAACTCTTAAAAACTGCAGGGTATTAAAATACGAGTTGTACATTTGTGGAGAAAATGAAGATGACATCTAATCCATTTGTTCCCTTTTTGAAAAGAAACTATTGTTCAATGCAAAAAATATAAACAATAACACACATTCATTCAAAGGAGGATTAAGCGCCCCTAAAGGATCAATGTTTATGGATGTTTCTTTGCTGAGGGATCCGAAGTTTTGAGGTATTTCACAGGCAAATTGCCATGAAATATGTCACACTGAAACATATTGAAGAAACGTGGGCTATAACATTATATTACAGATTTTTCCATAAACGTACCTGTACTTTGGAAAACGAAAATGTTATTTCCTGTATGCACTGTCTGTCATTGCGCAGTGGTTTGATTTTGGTCACAATATGAGTAGAAGTTAGCTAAAATTAGTAATAATGTTTGAAATCTTAAACTTCGAAGATAAATTTCGATTTTCGAAGCTAACTTTTAAAACCGGACAAATAACTTTTTTTTTACTTTAAACTCAATCTCACGAATTGGATTGGTCCAATGTCCATTCGAGTATTGTACAGTGTTATTTTTTACTTTACATTCTCAAGGAATCGTAGTTCTTTTTATGCGCTCCAAAACTCCAAGCGAAAACAAGAAACTTTTAGTTTAGCCAACAAACAAATCATTTTTGATTACACATATTTTGAATCAATTTTAATCAGTCTGTTAATAATTTAATGCATATACTATAAGATAGTTATTTCAAAGTACATAAATTAAAATACTAAATAGTAAACGAATGCAGCTAACTTAGTACATACCTACACTAAAACAAGTTTGCACATATAATATTATAAAAAAATAAATGCCTTTAATGCCTGATATGGTCAACTAACTGGTATGGTGAGGAGTATGAAGAATGTAGACAAGAGAAATCACCCAGTTTGACGTGTAATAAATCTTTTTAATGCCAAGACATGGTTGGAAAATATACTTTGCATAAAAGCACGCCTTCATTTAATAGTCATTAATTAATCTTATGACTTAGTAATTTAAGGGCAAAGATTGGACGTCAAATATTAATGTCTAGTACATGAGCATACTTTGACGCAAACATACAATGTTGCTACCATAAAACGGAATTCTTCTTTGACTCAGCCAGAAACCGAACTTTTTTATATATGATACGTGTATTTGGGCAAAAAGAAGTATTTTTTTTGGAGTTATAAAAAATATTCTTGAATCGAAAGCCACTACTATTTCAAAATTAAAAAAATTACTCTCACAGATTACAGAGTTTTTTCTAACGTTAATATTTAGCCGAAAGTTTTAATAATTTTAACCAATTAATGAAATCTAAAATTTATTATTAACTGGGTTATATAGTAAATTAATTTTTTTCGAAACATTTCTATTGACTCGACTGAAAATACTCTTCTATGCGGCTGCAGTATTTAACAATTTTATATTATTCATGCCTTTACTTGGCTGCAGATTTTCTACACACTACTTTACATACATAGGTTCTAAAACTTACTATGTGGCAAGCAGAGTATAATATGCTATACGCTGTCTTGATTCTACTTGACGTTGAGTTTGATTAGTAAAATGCATGGAAACATCACTTTCAGTTATCTCATTTCAACATGGCTAAATAGGACAATCGCGACCACCCCACCAGCATTGCCCAGTGGTTTGCCCTGTTGGTAGCGTATTTAATTCATGATGTGTCAGCGCTGAGAGGCCGCCTGCGATGATGCGTGCAGCGCATATTTATGTATGAGCATGCTCATCCATCACTCCTGCAACGGCTAGATCATAAACCAAATGAGCGATGGGATGCCCTAGCAGCTTTAACGTATGCCAAGAGGATCTCATAAATTTCCCATTTACTAGTGGATATATACAAACTTTTTACAGCCTGCAACAGAGGCATGTATGCCATATTTGAGTACAGCGCTAAAAGCTTCATAGATACATATACTATTTAGAACATTACTAACACATGTGTCGGGCCAACATTTACTTGCTGAAGTCTAATTGAATCTAGTTTAATGAACTACGGAGCTTATTAATGATTGTCGTAGAAGCAGAAGCAGTTTAATTCCGCATGCGGTGAGCTTATCGGCGTTTATGTGTGTGTTCAACTATTACAACAGTTGAAACTATTAAATGTGTACGAAAATTTATAAAATGGATAAATATTAATCCAAAATTAAAATGTTAAGAAAAACTTTTCTCGGCGGTTATTTTTTAACTTTGAATAAACTTTTTGGAACACTAGTTTCTCTAAAAGTAAAAAATAAGTATCCAAAAGCGTTAATCGTCTAGTTCCTGATCTCATGTCTAGAGGTGATAGTTAAGTGAATCCAAGTTAGTTCACGAAAAATATTAACAAAATCTTTAAAATATGAAATCGCTGCTGCCTTAGGAAATTGTGTTCCAGCAAACCATTTAAAATATTTCCATTCAAAAAAACAGAGAAAATTAACTAGATCGTGACCTACATACTCTCTCAACGAATAATTCGTTATAACCGATATATCTGAATTACCAACTTATCTAGAATGAAAAGCAGTTATAACAAATGTTGAAAAGTTGATTGAAAATCGGTAATGAACTAAAAATTGTGCTATTTGTATCGTCAAAAAAATCGTAAATTCGCAATTGTTTCATTAATAATCATCAACCGTTGAACGAAAAATTCCAAATTTCGAATTATTTTTTTTAACAAGTTTTCGTAAGAATAATAAAATTCCTTTAAGGATTCACATTTAAATACATATATGAATACAAATGTAAGTTCTTGTAAGCAAATTTTAACAACTGCATTTTAATAAAATTTGCATACAATTCCTTCGATAAGACACCACTTCTCTCGTAAACAACTAGTTCGACCAATTTTAAACGGTACGCGCTAAACTTATTCAATGAGCAAAACAAAAATAATGAAGTCATTGAATAATTGAACAATGCTGAAAAGTTCTATGTTGCAATGTACAAAACAAAGAAATTCCATTCCACCGCAAAATTAACAAAAAGAAAAACAAATACAAGAACATATGTGTATCTCAATATATATACGTATGTGTGTTTAAGTTGTAAATGGTTAAGTGCATATGTACATATGAGTCTATACAATCTCCTTATAAATGCGTTAATATTTATTTACTGACATTGGTTGACAATGGCAGCACTGGAAATATTATTATGCAAAAGCTAGACCGATGCGTCGCATAACCAAATACATATTTGTGCTTCTGAGTACTATATGTGTACTCGTACATATATATGAAAATATCTAGTAGTAGTTAATCTCAGACATGGGTAGGTCGACGTTGAAGTCGTTCGCTGCGTTGGTTGGCAAAAGTTACAAATTCAAAGAACGATTTTGAATGCATAAAAAGTAAGCAGCGAAATAAAAATGTAGAAAGACTTAAGAAACGAACATAGCAACGCGAACGCGATCCGCAAGCGTCAATGGTCAAACAAGTTGCCAATTGAATAATCAACGAGCCAACTATAGACTTTACGCCCACGATTGCGCTGCCAGTTTTGGTATGAGCCACCTTGTACAAGCCAGCGTTTTATTATGTTACGAGTACATGTTCATTTCGCGGTTTTGGTCGATCGCATTTCTGTTAAATTAAGAAAATTTTGCAGCCCAACAAATAACGCTTTAAAAATTTTAATGCGGCTTAAGATGTGATTTTTGCTGGATGGTATGAGATTTGCAAAATGCGTAAACAGTCAAATGTATGATTGATCGACAAACACCCACCAATGACAAAAGATCTACAAGAATGTTTCGTAGAACATGTCGAGTGATCCATGAAACCTACCAGACTTATTGAATAGTGTCATAAGTGGCATGTGGGTCGATATGTTCGTATGTACATAACTTGGCCGTGTGATTATGCGGCAGAAACCGCATCATTTCCATGTTGGTGGTGGTGTTTCGATGTTGGTGTCATGTAATCATTGCTAGTCATACAGCTGTCATTGCCATAAAAGTTAAATAAAAATTTTGAAATAAGATTTTGCCTTGATAGGTGTTAATGGAAATCTACTTTTTTAGTTTTGGTAATAAAAATGCATTCAACATTCAAATTGAATGGACCATAAGGAATATCGACAGTTTTTACAATGTTGCGTCATACATATACTAGCTTAGGATTACTTTCATATTGGTGCTCAGATCAAAATCGCAAGCAACATTACCTTTTTCCTGTACGCAATAAGCTCTGAAGCCTCAAATTTCCAATATACTACAAACTAAACTCAATTACAATACTTCGAATGTTCTTCTTATTAAAATTAAGTGTCATGTGTCTAGGTTTGTTTTGAAAGATTTTAACTTTATGCGTGATAATGCTAGAATATTTAAATGAGAACTTGAGAAGAATACTGCTAGGTCTCATAGTACAACCCTCTCGGCGAAGATTTGAAGACGCGCTTTTCTAGAAAAGTATTGGATGAATTTCAACTGAGTTGGCTCCTTCCAGAAGAGGTATGTGCTTTGGAAACCAAAGGAATGGAAAATCTCATTGACTGCTTGATAGATATATTCGAAGGCCGTTTGGATATTGAGAACATCATGCGGCGTGTGAAGTTGAGGGCGAAAGCCAAAGTCAACAGACAACAAGTTACCGCGTAGGAAACATTGAAAAACTGCTATGTAGACCTATACCCCATAATTCATAGTTATCTTTGCATGTTCTGCACACTTCCTGTAATAAATGCGAGATGTGAAGGCTTTTTGTGAGCACTTCGTCGCCTGAAAACGTGACTGAGATCGAACATGCTTCAAAATAGATTGATCGGCCTGGCGTTGCGGCACATGCTCGATGACATTGAAGTCACTGCAGAAGAAGTTCTCGAAAGACTTTCACAACTTCGCTTCGAAGTTTTTCTATCCATTGCACGAACTGACTACAGTAATATACACTGATATAGAATTTCGATTTGAAACTTTTTCACTATGATATTAAACAGCAAGACTTCTGTATTTAATATGATAAACTTCATCTTTCAAGTAAATGATTATTCGCAAGCAACTATTTCCGGATCCACCTCTGTATATATATACAGACTTCTTACGCCCCGAGCAGCATACTGTTTGTCTCGAAGTTTGTAACACCCTCCGATGACCTCATAAAATCCATTTCCGCCTATCCATCTGCTATATATATACAAACAAACCAGTCAAAAGACTTTATTTTCAGCCAAGAAACTGCTCATTTCGGAAACCCTTTATCTGATTACTAAAGTACACTTCTGCCACACAATTGCTTTGATGTAGACAAAGTTAACATTTTTCTTTTGTTTTAAGCTCATCGTCCCGTTTTTCTTATGGAACTGTATTTACCACAAATAAAATATTTTTAATTTTCTTTTTAGTTCAAAACGCATCTTTAGGTCAATTAGAGCACACTTAAAGGCGGTGAAATGATGAAAAATTGTTTAAGGATGCCACCAGTTGTGCTCGGTTCATGTTAAGATCACACCATTCTGGTTCGAAGATATGTATGTATATATAAAGCTTTCAAAAAAGTCTTGCGGTATTTTCGCAAGTTGGCGCGTAGTTCTAGTTTTATTCGTCGCATCGGGACATGCTATACCTTTTTGGAAAGTCCATCTCACGCGCTAACACGTGTTTGATTGATTGCCGTTTCTTTTAAGTCGTTCGTGAGTTATAGCGTCGCAAACATGGAGCAAAATAAAGAGAAAATACGGCATATTTTACAGTACTACTACGATAAAGGCAAAAATGCATCTCAAGCCGCCAATAAAATTTGTGCAGTTTATGGACCCGATACAGTTTCCATTTCCACCGCACAACGATGGTTTCAACGTTTTCGTTCTGGTGTAGAGGTGGTCGAAGATGCGCCACGCTCCGGAAGGCCTGTCGTCGAAAATTGCGATAAAATCGCTGAATTGGTCGAAAGAGACCGGCATAGTAGCAGCCGTAGCATCGGTCAAAAGCTGGGCATGAGTC
This sequence comes from Bactrocera correcta, assembly GCA_027475135.1. Taxonomy (NCBI): domain Eukaryota; kingdom Metazoa; phylum Arthropoda; class Insecta; order Diptera; family Tephritidae; genus Bactrocera; species Bactrocera correcta. Next base: position 55,237,959 of record CM050326.1, on the reverse strand, counting down.
ATCAAACCGTTATAAACCATTTCAATAAATTCAATAAATCATTCAATAAAAATACCGCGAGACTTTTTTGACAACCTAATATTTTACAATAATATACATATTTACATATAATACATATTTACGTATTATAGTTCTAAGAGAACTTAGAATCTTAGAGTTCTTAGAGTCATGTGTAGAAGTTCACGCAAGTGAGAAAGTCTCTGAGCACCATTCACTTGAGACTGGCCTGAAATGATTCTCTTACATATGGCCAAGTATACTCTGGGTGGCCAAAAAACAGCCGTTTGAAGGCGAGCTAAAGCGAGAAGGCCAACCATTCCTCCTCAGGATAGTGCCCTGGGTTTGGGACCATGAAAAAAAACGCCCCCAATGCAAAGGAAAAAACAACCTCTAACAAGAGACCTTTTAACTGGTCTATAACCGCTTAAGCGGTGTCTTCGCATGTAAAGAATAAGAGTTCTAAGACCTGTACAATTTTTTAAACTTAGTTTTTTTTGCCATCTCAGAGAGACATTTTATAACACAAACCTCTTGGTTTACTAGGGAAATATCGAAAAAGTAATTATTGTTGTATTGGAATATACTTGTACAAATACAAAATTACAGCAGTTTCATTTCATAGTTAGATGTAAAATTAGATTTTTTTAAAACCTCGAAATAAAAACTTTTTTGTGACTTTCGAATATAATTATTATGACTATTGACAATGACATTTCGTTTCCAGCCGGAGCTGGTGAAAGTCTTGACAGCGGTAACTTTATGAATTCTAATTTTTTTCACATAAAGTGTTTGTTAGAAATCCAAACTATCTTATAGGAGAGTTGTTTTATAATATTAGCCTTTGACTTGTTAAATTTCCATAAGAAAATTAGAAAAATTATTTTGAAAAAGATTAACAAGAAGGCAGACGGGCTTTATCTTCATTTTGGTCCCAACAAAGCTTTTATAGTTTGTAGTTTGTATGTTCTAAGCCTCAATGTTATTACAACCTCTGCGAAAAATATAGTATGCTTTAAATTATCATTATAGACATACATACTGGCAACATATAGTATTACCTACATCCTTACCCACTCATATTGTACTCTTAGTTATATACGTACATAATGAATGCAGCCCACTTATGTATTATACGAACGCAAGTTAATTTTTAAATGGGTTAATTCAATGCAACACACTTCGTCTGTCAGTTGCGTGCTTGGCTCAAATCACAATTCTTAATAATTATCCGAGTTGCACATGCAACCCGTTGGCATAACTACTTGAAAATCAGTTAGCTAACAGTCGTCACGCTTCAGTGGTAACCATCAAGGAGCCTTCAATATACTTAGTAAACAACATATCTATATGTGTGTCATGCATGCGAATACATATGAACGTAGCATACAAAAAAGTACTGCTAGCCATTAAAATTTTCCTTCATCCGTTCGAAAAAAATAACTGATAAGTAATTTCCCAGTATCCGCCTGTTCTATGAGACTATGAAAATATTTTAGATAACAGTCATACAAAAATGATAAATCCAATTTTTTTAATAATATGTTTATAGTTATCTTTCTTTTTAAAACCGTTTGAAATATGATTTAACATGCAAATAGTTAATACAGCAATATTACTGAAATTTCGAAAACTTTATGCTAATTTGAAACTCACCTCAGTTTTGCGGGCATTCAAAATGTGTATCCAATATAAAATTTTAAGGTAAATTTAAGCTCTGTTGAAAAATTCGCTTTTGCTGAGTAGCCAAAGTCTCCAAAACAATGTTTTCAGTCTCTGTTGTTTGACAAGCGGAGAAAAATACATGTACATTCAAACAAGTTCACGAAACCTACAACACAAATACGACCGAAAAGACTTTGAATTAGCCGAAAAAATGTACATATGTATGTACAACGCGCATATACAGCTACACAAAGAGGGCAAAAGTATGAAAATACATATGAACAGCGGCAACAAGCCAAGCAGTCAAGCTTGGCATCAGAAGCAGAAGCAAGTTAAAGCCAAAACTTGTTGCCGCCACTCACTGCCACATACTGCTACAAAATTTTGGTTGATGACGTTACGACGTTATATCTTATTTTTCTGGTTTTTAGTGTTTTTTATTTAAATTATAAATATTGCTTGATTTTGCATTACTTAGTGCATTGTTTAGGTGGTGTATTTGTTAAATTGGCGTTTTGTCTATTTCACTTTGTAGTTGGTTAAAACTGGCTAAGTACAACTAATGAATCTCAGCTGTTTTTATTCAAAAGCTTTATTTGAAGACGAAGTTCAGAAGAATCGCAAAACACACGAAGCAATACTCGCATATGTGCATATAACACGAATAACACTGTGAAGGCGAGACAAGCCAATGATTACCTACCGAATGGCCCGTTCACCTTGAGTTGCCAAAAATTCAAAATGACATACATAGCTACGCTCACACATTGCGTTGGGAAGTTATTATAAATTAGCCAATACGTGGAAGCAGTATAAGCTTATATTTTAAGCTTGAAATTTATTTTAACTTCGAATCCATTGAATAGGTTTGATGCTGTACAATTTGGCACTATTTTCGTAGGTGTAAGCATTTGTGCAAAATTATATAAATATAAAAGATATCTTGCTTAATTATGTTTGGGGAACAGCTGAGTTATTCAATTTATGTTAACTTCATCAGATAGATGGTAGTGTAATAGTGAGAGGTATCTTTATGTGTACAATTAATGAAATTTTTCAATTTTCTGGTGAAACAATAATACCATTAAAACTTAAGGAGAAAAATAGATTGGGGAAAAATAGATGTTTTATAAATATATCTGTTTTTGGTACTAAATCGTAAGCGTTGTTGTATGCATTTTCACTGCTGACCCCATTTGCTGGCATTTACACTCATGCCCTTGTTGTACAATATTTCAGTAATTAAATTTTTGTTGTGTTTTTATTCACATTTATACACTTTTACTAATGATTTCCACACCTTTGTACGAAATTCGCCATTACATAAAGGGTCAGTCGTTGCATAGTGTTAAAATTGGCGACTTTTGTTGTTGTTGCGCTAACGTTCAGCTCGCGCTCTCATTCACACCCACTTTTCTACACATGCTCTATTGTTAATTTTTAAATGATTTCATTACATTTCTCATTATACAGGAATTCGGCTTGAATTTTTCGCTTCACGATATGTTGAAAAATTTGTTTAGTTTTATTGGAAAACCTTAACGATTCACGCTTAAAAGTACCTCACTTCATGTCGAACGCAAAGCACTCATCTTTTTTACTCACTTCATTCAAATATTTGCTCGTCTTTTGTTTTGAAAACACAAAAGCGATCAAACGACTAGCAAAACACAACACACTCCCCAACTGCCAAATGTATATACATATGTATATAGCAATAATGATAGTAAGTACCACACAATGTTCCGTACCGTGGCCCGCACTGTTTGATTATCTGCTCTCGACTGTTTTAGCCAGTCGCGTCAAAGCTTACCTGCAGCCGCTTTAGCTTATATTAATGGTCGGACTCTCCCCACACGCAATGTAGCTTAGCGGACAACTTGTTGCATTAGATAGAATCACGTCTAAAAGCGCTAGTTACGCCTTGCCCGCTCAGCCGTAAAATCCAACACTTCAAACTGCTTCGCTCATACATTCTCTACAAACTCAGTGATCGTTTTTGTAGACTTCTCGCGTACCGTTGACGCAAGAGCAGCTATGGGGTAGCGAGTTCCTCCTATTGCGTGGTGAATTCAAGAGCCGCGTTCATTAGAATCACGATTTACTGTTGCCTTGATGCGGCTGCCGTATGCTCTTTTCAAGATATTTACAATTTGAAATTTTGCCTAATTCTACAAAAGCATATGTACATGTTTTGTAGAGTTGCTAAACTCACACTGTCAATAAATGCAATATTTTGTTACCAAGAAACTTGTTTCAGTTTGTTAGCTGTCTTTGTTCCGTTTGGCCATATAACGAATATTAGAAAAAGTCATGTATATGAGTAAATATAAAAATTTTAAATCCCGCACCCACAGCATAACTCCGCTAATATCTGATTGATTCAACGAAACAATAAGCGATAAGCAACTGTCGAGGTGTGAAAGATATGTGACTGGTATATTTAATACTTATTATTTATACTTTCTGAGAAATATTTATTGTCAACATACTTTTCCGAAAATAACACCGGTTTTCGATTGAGCGAGTTATTTCTGATCCCATGGTTATTCCATTGCTTTATTTCAGTTTCTATTTAATGTCATATTCACTCCAACTGAAATTTTTAATCTTGTACAAATTTTGCGAAAGGTAAAGTGTTCAATAGAAGCTTCCAATGACTTAAGTGAACAGCACACCAAAAAATTTCAGCAAACCAAATAATTTCAGGTTTCTTTATGCACAAATAAGACTGTTGTGGCTTTTTTTTTCTTGTTTTTTAATTTTATTTTGTGATTGCCTGAAATCCGTTATAATAAAAAATTGCTAACCGAATATAGAAGTACCTGATTGCATTACCCGAAAATGGCTAATTACAGCTACGCACAAGGGTATGTGATTCGTTGAGTTCGTTGAGTAATCCCCTACGACTCTACTAGTTCATCATAATGGTGTATGTGAGACAAAATAAAGTTGGCAATGATATCACCCTTCCATATTTTGCAATTTCATAAATTCGCGAATAAAAGCGGGAAAGGCAACAAAGCGATAAATGCTCAGGTAGGCATTCATTAAAAATTCAAACAAAATGTTAATATACATATGTATAAACAATAAGCAATCAACAACGAAAATCAATAGTTCGAAGGGTGTTATTAGTGGCGTAAAAGCGCTGACGCGGATGTAACCAATTATTTGACAATTTCGCAGAGGGAAAAGTATTTAAGCAACCTTAAAACTTACATTACATAAATCCAACATGATATTTATTTTCGTTTTTATATTATTATAAGTTCTTTAAATTCTTCCGCCTGGTTATTATTTCGTAGCCATAGGCTAATAACACTAAAATACGCTATAATAAATTCTGGAAGTACGGTACAAAAGACTTAAGCCACGAACGCGCAATTCTACTTCTTACTGTCATACTTTCCAACGTCCACACGTGTCGTTATCGTGCAGCAGCATGTGGGCGGAGTTAAGCACCTTAGCTTGTAATTTGATATTTTTTAGCTTTCTTGTGCCGCATAATATCTGCACTCATATAAGTGCTTATAAGCAAATAATCATAAATATGTTTATAGCCGGAGTAGTAATCAATTTTTTATGCTCGCCAACAAATACGCCCGAAATGTCTTTTATCTCTAGACCAACTAAATAGCTCAAGCCAGAATTGCTGTTTTTGTAATTCCACTCAACTTCAGGTATTCTATTGCTTTTGGTTGAGTCATCATTATTGTTTATCTTGATGCAGTTATTGGGTGTGCGTACTCAAACGTTTTAGAGGTTTGATTCTTCATCAAAGAGAGATCGTTAACTTCCGTCGATTGCGTTAAATATTTAGCTAATCGAATCCAAAATTAGGTTAATGAAAAGAACAACACATATTTCATTCGTGTGCACTAGAGATACAATAATTAGAAAATACGAACAAGACAATTGATTACCCATCATTGGTACATATGAACAAATTACAGACCTTGAAAGAGGTTTGTCTGGTGAAAATCAAAAAAATTATTAATTAAACCATTAAAGTGACTCCATGTAGCTTGATTATTTTCTATTGTTCAATATTTTCTGCTTGTTGTTGTGAAAGTACAAAAGAAAAGTTAATAACATGTGAAATGTACCTAGTGTTTTAAGAGCGCTCAGTAGGAGCTCGGTAATTGTGGTAAATATAAGCTAAACTTTCAATGAGAATTTTACAAAACTTTACATGCTCTTACACAGCATAAAAATGCCTTTGTTATTAATGACAATGGTTGGAAAATTTTTCATCAACTATCTAAGCTAGAACTTGCTACTTTTTTTAATCAGTAAGCACCATTTAAGTACCAAGTTATCTATGGCCAATACATAAATGTCCAAAAAAATTCCTCCGTTTTCTTTTGTGGAGATTAATAAATGCAGCAAAAAATTAAATTTAAAAAAACATTATTATTAAACTCATAGGCTAAGTTGCTAAAAACAAATATACATTTCGTACAAAATAATAACATTTAAAAGATGCACACATAATCGCTGCTGAACAGGGAAGCCTCTGCGATCTGTGCTACTCTGGTTAGCTGTCAGTAGCACGCGTATAGGTAAGTTTTTACAGCTGATTCCCCATTTATGTATCGCACATAGGTAAAAGTAGTTGCAAAAAGTAAAGAGGGTCTAAGTCAACTGTAACCAAATATTTTACACCCTGTCCAGAAAGTATATTAAGTATTTTTCTTCATTTAAATCTCCCGCTTACATGAAATACAGAAAATAATAATTTTTTTCCCCAGGTTGGTACAACTATCTTTAATTATGATGTCAACCAGTGTATTCAGTCGACCTCAGCTCTCGTGTCGAAATTGTTTTGATGTCTTCAATTAACTCGAAATGGTTTCCCCGGAGTTCTTTGAATTACAAGAATAGCCAGAAGTCACATGGAGCTAAATCGGGTGAATACGGTGCTTACTCAATGATATTTGCTGAGTGTTTGGGCAAAATTTAACACAAATACGTTAAAAAAATGTTTGGGAAAATTCGACAAACACCGCTGAGGTCGACTGACATAAACAGCTGCTGTAAACACACTGGTTGACAAATCGCGCTAATTTGTGTCACCGTAATTAAGGACAGTTGTACGAACCTAGGAAAAAAAATTTACCTGTCTTCCATGTAAGCGGGAGATGAGAGAGGCAAATGAAGAATTTCCGATACTTTCTTGTATGGGTGTATATTCATGCAACATGAAAGGATCAAAGCCAGCAAAATACTTACACATATGCGATGGGAAAACTTTATTATAAATACGTTAATCGATATATGTGTTATAAAGTCAACTGGAAAATCAAATATCTTTTTACTTGGGGTTAAGGAAGTATTATCCGATTCAATCAATTTTTGACGCAAGGGTATACTGTAATCAAAGAAACATTTTCCCCGGATTTCAGTAATATATCTCACATCAGATATTTTTAGTTTTGGCGTCTGAGTTCTTGAAAAGTTATAGTCCGAGGTAATTTCTGGACGTAAAATTAATTACCTCTATTTTAATGAGGACTCGATTTGTGCAAAATTTTATGTTATATCTGCGGTGCACCCGATTACTTTCTCTGTTTTTTATTACTAATATCAGTATTTTCGAACATCCGGCTAACTTTACTTACTTACTTACGATTTCCCTGGCATTACAAGTTCCAAGAGTATCAAATGTTCGGTTACACCGGAACTTAGCCCTTCCTTTACTTTTTATCAACTATATTCTATTTTATAAGAAGAAAGAAGACAGCTTTTGTATGTATATTTTTTAACAAATCGAAAAAATTTTATTATTTATGTACTTTCTGATCAAAATCATACAACGTTGTCAATTCGTTCTCATCATTTACTTAATATCGTATAATATTATTTTATATTATAATTTAATAATAATATTTCAATATATTACTGTTACCTTAAGAAATTTCATGTTAATCTTATATTGTTTTTGTATTTCTTTATATATGTTTTTAGGTCTTTATACAATATTATTAATCATATCGTTAATAATATTAAATAACTAAATGTATATTATGCGTGCATGAGTATTATTTACAGATTTATTTAATTAAATTCTTTCGTTAGTAAGATTTTCTATAATAATTTCACTTTACTTTTCCTTTCATTTTCACACGTCGGTTTCCTCATATAATTTTTAAGAATTGCATGTGCTCTTTTTTTCAATAATTCGTTTTTCAAGTTCACCTTCGAAAGGTGAGGTTTTTTTTTTGTTCTGACTGAACTGTAAATCTTCTACTTCTATTTATTGTTATAATGATGTCGATTTGCTTTTTAGGTTTTACTTATGTGTTTGATAATGTTAGTAGTAATAATTATAATTATGCGTAAGTATATTGACTACATTTCGTAATACGATTACATAATCCTGAAAATGAAGATGTGATATTCAACAGGCTACCTTCCCGTCGGCTATTCTTAAATATGCCTTCATTTTAAATACATATTCGTTTTTTTTTTTTTGTTTTTTCAATATTATAAATTAGGTAGTATTATACTTATTATTTGTTGTCTGATAAATTGCTTAATGTTATTGCAATATACTGCAATTGATTTTGCACTCAAATTAAATTTCACATGACACGCATAAATTTCACCAATATGAGCCAGATAATTCCCATTTTGTTCACACATATGTACGATTTGTCTGCATGATGTTGACTCAGATTTCAGATTTTCATTAAAATTACTACTCAATAAATTGTGTCTGCACGCCTCACGCTTCACATACCCCTATGTACGCAAGTGTTATTGTATATGCTAATATTGTATGTATGTATAAATTATTGTAATAAATATTTCACAGAAATATTCTTTTCAATTCTAGCAGCTCCGCATTATTTTTTTTCTCGTTTTAAGATTTCAGCTCGAGGGTTGCTATGTATATAATACCTAAATATTGGTAAAACTCTCGATACTTGCATTGCCACTTAATTTGGTTCTTATTTGTTAGCTTTTTAATCAAATTTTCCTTATGAATGTAAAAATGTATGTTTGAATATGCTTTAAACGCTCAACTCAAATTATCGTACATTATTTCGCGTCATTAAATACTTTTTATTGCAATATTTTTTGCTTTATCTTTCTTTTTTGTTTTGGTTTTTGTTGTTTTTTTTTATTTCACTACAGCTTTTCAAATTAAAGCTTTATTAACCATGCTCGCATTTATTATGAACAAAATCATAACCACTAACTGTGAGTAATTTAAAATGCTTCCTAAAATCCAGTATAATCCCTAATTTCATCTATAAGCTTAATAATTTATGTCACTGTTAAAAATTTCCTAATATTTCTATAATTACATAAGAACAAGTCAAAATATGAGTGTACGAAAAGAATCTACTTGGAAGGTATTTGTTTGACAACGGCTCTCTCCGAAGTAATTCTGGAGTACTCGCTTTAGTTAATTGTCGGTCGAACTTCACTTATACACTCAAACAGAGGTATACTCTGGAATATTATATTTATTTTTAATAATAATAGTTTAAGCGGATTTACTAACAAAATGTAAAAGACTAAATCGAAAATACTTGTTTATATATATTTAGCAACTTATGAGTATTTGTGCGATTAAATCAAATCTGATAGCAGATAGAGTACAAACAAAAAGTGAGGATTTTATAGAGCTACTGAAGCTGGTGAGTTCATGCCAGTTTACAGTTAATTTTACACTTAGAAAACTTTTTAATTTGATTTTCATACGAAGATATTGTTACAGTTTGGTTTTGCAATTTATAATTCTTTTACAACTATGGGGAAATATATTATCATGTTAATTGTCAAAACTCAAGTGAAATTTCAATAACGAACTAGCAGCGTTTTTTGAGTCAAGTGAACATCATCTGGTAGATAAATTTGTTGCTTATAACGTTAAATAGTCATTTCCTTGCTCAAGCTGCTTTCTTCAAACTTTAACACCATTTTCGTTAAGGCATGTAAATTTTGTGTGCAATTGTTACTTTCTTACGATTTTCTTACATTCTCACAATTAAAAATCAGCTTCTGGAGTAAGTTTTCTGGGAAGGTATATTTCGTTTGTGAAACACATATAAATGGCAAGAAACATATATTTTGAGAATTCTGAAGGCATAAACAATAAGTCTGAAGACTTAAGGATAAGCTTGTCAGAAAAAAAACTATTTATTCGACTTATTTTCAAACAGAAGCTTAGTGCAGCAGCCACAATTTATACTTGTTAAGACTTTTTTAAGAAATCTTATATATTTGTTTCCAATCTCCATGTTGAAATTAGGATTAGAGCGTTTGATTATTATCAATTAATTAAATGCTTGGGAAAACAAAATAACTCGAAATATTTTTTCTGAATGAGGCTACATGCCGGAGATTACAGTTTAATTGATAATCGTTCCTTGCGGAAATGTGGTGGTATTGCACTTTGACTGCTGAGAAGAATCTTTTGAAAATCATAATTTTTGTAAAGAATTCTGCAACAACCCTTTAACATAGTTAAAGCAAAATTTACCTTTTCATGTACAGTATACATATGTATAGCTTTTGGATGTATATTTTTGGAAGCTGTTTTCGAAGTGATATTAAACAGATGAACTCTAATGGGAAAGAAGTTTTGAACACAAACTGAATATTTGGTTGCTTATATCGCGGCTGCTGTAACAAGCAAAATATGTACATAAATAATGTTGCTTCTATAAATTTGTAATTAACATATGATGGACATTGAAACTATACGGTTGGACTAAATTCGTCTTTCGTTCGCGCTATGCTGATTTATATACTCCTTACGTTTTGTCAAGCGTTGTTCGGATATTTTCCTCTTACATGTTGCCTCTAATTACAAAACTCGGCATTTTCGAAGCTTGATTTTGGGTATTTTCCTAGGTAAATACTCTTTTGCTGGTGCTATATTCGTAATTGATATAAATTCCTGCGCATGAAATCGACTTCATTACCTCACTTTTTGTTTCACTTAATTGGTTCTGTTCATGATTATGTATTAATAATTTCGTTAGTTGTTTCAATTAATGATACATTTAAATATGTAAGTAACGGTTTATTTACTTGTATGCGTATGATTCTGTTTATTGTTCTTGCTTATAAGTATTCTCATGTATGTAGATAAAATAATCGAGTAAGTTTTCTGTTCTTTTCTGTTTTAAAGTTTCGCGTCATCTATATATACTCGCATATGTGTGTATATGTATGTATATTGTATATATACTATATATGTATATTAGTCTATATTATCTTGTTTTACCGCTTATTATATAATTCAAATATGGCAATAAAATCTCTGCAATTACTTCAGTTCTCTTTTGTGGTTGTTGCTGTTTATGCTAAAGTCTAATAATTTGTTTGCTTACGTAAACTTTTGCATTGCTATCTTTCTATTTTATTATTTATTTCAATTTGTATATATGCATGTATATGTGTATATTTTGTTTCTGTAAATTTTGTTCGTATTTCCGAGAGCAGTTGTCGCGCTGCTGCAATTAGTTACTGATAGGTTTAAGTTATTTTTGTAATATATTTTAATTTTAATTTTTTGTTTTCGGTTTTGTTGTTGTTTTAGTTTGGATTCTCACTTAGTTATTGATTTAATATTTTCTGCATGCTGTATTTATCATCTGCCCTTCTTTATTTAATTTAATTTAATTTATTTTTATTATGTATATCGCTTTTGCTTTGTATATGGTTTTAGATCGAAATTCTTCTAGTTGAAGGCAATTGGCGAATTTGTTTTTGAAATTATTTACGCAATTACTTTACAGTGTGTTGTTTAGCTTATTAAAATTTTTAAACTGTTTTTCGGTATTCAAAGAAGTGTTTTAATGTGGACGTACTGAGAAATGAAAAGTAAATAATGAGTAAATAATTTATTGAATTTTACAAAATAGGATGTAAGAATATATGTGTGTGCTATGCTATATTTGAATACCATATGTTTTAATTTATATACTATTAATTTATATATTAGGTAATTATTTACTAAATAAAATAGATATATACACTTTGTACATGTGTTTGACCTAAGTAAGTTTATAACTTTGCATCTAGTAGCATATAATATCCTAATCATTTATTACAATTTATTGCTAAAGATTTCAATAGGGTTGCTTTTATATTACAATATAATGTATAATTATTTTATTTTGAATTTTATTATTATTATTTTGAATATAAGGCAATTTTATTAGTATTCCAAGGAATAAAAAAATTATTGAATCCGATTTTTTAATATAAAGTGCGTATTGCTTGCGAGGAGTGTGACTTAGAGAGGATAGATAAAAATTAAGTGACTAATTTTATTGCTTTGCACATACGATTATATATGTAAACTGTTTTTTTTCTTATTCAGTTGAAATTTGCTAAGAAATGTAGCGTAAATGTTCGCATATAAGGATTATTCTAAAAACCTCATGAAGTTATTTGTTTTAGTAATGAATATTTTATGACATTACTAGAGGTACTGTTGAAGAAATTAAACGGCTTGCCACAAAATTCACTTAAATCAACCAAAATGAATGTGAATGCTCTATCCATCAAATTATAGGTGGCTGGACCATGAACAATTAGAAGTGATGTATTGTTATTTACGCATACTATCTTTTGATGATCGATAGGTAGTGGCATTTTGCAGTATTATTGCATTATAACGCATCGAAAATCTGAAATTGATCTACGGCAAGAAGTCAACAAAGAGAGAAAATCAAAGCTGTGTTGGATTTTGGCAGAGGAAATATATAATTTCACTCTTCAAATTTGAATAAGTATTATTTGAGTGAAATAAGAAGCGACGAGGTTTTGTTCAAAACTAATCACAATAAAAGTTTTGGCCACCTTAATAGTTTTTTACAGGCAAGTAAATATGAATTTTAAGTGAAATAGAACAGTACAAATCGTTGCTATTGCAAATATTTAACATACATACGTAGAATAATAAATATCGTTTTTTTATATTTAATGTTTTTTGAGTTTGTGAAAAATTAGACATTATACATAAGATCATAGCTGCTGTCACACATCCCCTTATAAGTGCCATTCTTACCTCAATCTACAATTGAATTTGTACATACATATTTTCTTACAAATGCAGTTATGTCGTATATTATTGATATAACTACATACATATGTTAAATGGTCTTTAAGCAGAGAATATCCAGAGCCAGTGAAGGTTCACCATATTGAATCTACTTCAGAATTATTTTTAGAAAGGTGAAACTGGCTCATTATATGCTTTTAGTCTTATTTTTCAAGCACAGCGTTGTATTTGCAATATAAGTAGCAGAGAAACATTTCTTTACTAAGGCAATAATAAAAAAATACGCATTAGTGCAACTATGTAAAGCAAGATCTAATTCCAACAGATGCGCCTAAAAGTATACTAATTCACGCTATATGTATTCATATAATTTCATATATTGTTAAGGTAAAAATGTGAAAATACATTACGCTATAGCATAGGGCATACTTTCTTTCTAATTATTGTCTTCTAAATTTCTAAAACTCAAACATATACAAAAACTCATTTCCTAGTTACTCACTATTTCGTGATTTAATTAAAGTGCAATAATTATGCTGGTTCTAATGTTTAATTGATCTAAGTGATAATTGTTTAACTAAGTAAATGAACTACAATTATTGTATTTCTATGAGTGGCAGTTTTCTACAATTTGTTCATGAACTTCTTCCTTAGACATTTTAATATTGAGAAATTCTTACAAAATAAATTTGTATGTTAAATTTCAATTTTCTTGTATTAAACTGAAATTTGCGTAATTTACTGTGTTGCATTGCTGAAATATTGCAATTAGTAGCTTGTACGAGAGTTTACGCTTTTTAGCCATCAACTTATGACTTCCAACACAAATTAATAAAAACTATTAAATACAAAAAAGTACTTTTTATAAACAGTAAATGATTTCATTTTATCATACTTTTGACGGAAAATATGTTGCAAAAGTCATATCAAAATTAACAGTAAATAATAATATATGAATTTATGGCTGTCATATAACGGGCTGCACCACTTGAAATGACAATAAAATATTTTTTCCCCATTAAAATACACAAAATGAACGGAGGAAAAAGGTACAACATAGTTCCAGTTCCAGTTCGAAATGGAACCAAGCGCAGTATACTCGGAGTAAGTATAAAAATTAAAACACTTTTTGTGAATTGCTTTACTACTCATCGACAGCACTGGATATATAATATATTAAAATTTTTATCACTTGAAATTAAGAAAGTAGTTATTCCACAAAATTGTCTAGAGAAAGGCGTAATGATTTTTAAGTCCTATTAATCATACATATTTTTCGTCACTTAAAACAAAAATTTCCTTCGCATGGTTAAAAAATTATTTACATTTAACTGTAGGAAGTAAAGTCCCATAATATGATTCTTTCCTTTCAATGTTTTATTTTTTGGGCACTGCAGACCGGTATAACCCGTTATGTAAAGGTTAAATTATGTTATATTAATCTCATATGTCGACATAAATTTATGAGTGATATCATTAAATAAAATAACTTCTTGAATTGTTTGCTGTTTATTTATATAACAAAATAAAATTTATTACACAAAAGAAAAAACAGTAGGGTAATCAGGTAAATCAATAAATATAAGTTCTTATCAGCCACTTTTAATAATTTGAAATCATTTTGTTAAAAATCTGTATAGTAACACATTTTTTATATTCATGAATTTGAATGTGAGGTGGAAGAATTCTAAAGAACGTTTCCTCAATATAAGATTAAGCGCTTAACCAGAACTTTATTGTCAAGAAAAATGGGTTTCTAGATATCTGCTTCACAACTATCTCTCACTATCTGTTCTCATAAGCTTTACCGAAAGCTTCTAGTAAAAACATTAAATGACAGCTGTCAGCAGTGAAATCGTTACAAAAAATCAGCTGCATGGATGGCGTTCAGACGTGGACTGTTTTGTTGATCTTTTTATCATTAAATGTTATGCATTTTGCAACAAACATAATAAAATTTAAATTTGGGTGCATAATGCAAATATTCCTCTGAAACACAGCGCTTTTATCACCATGGTAAGAATTTCAAAACGCAAGTTTTCTGAACTTTTCTCCCTTCACATTCAGTAAAATCAAGCTCTCTGTAGAGAAGCGAAGGATAGTGTTAAACGGGCGCTAAGAAAACTATCCTAAGTAAACACATTTTGTGACTAGATATTATAAAGCATATTGTCTGTCTTCGAACAACTTTTAAGTGTTCAAAACGAGGAGTTGAATTATTCAGTGAACTACTTTCTTGTTGCTAAAGTTCTTTCAGAAAGATTAATAAAACGGATGAAATAATTTTACTCCAAAAGCTTTAATACAAGTACTACTCTTGCGATGTTGAAAATTCGAAGCTGCAGAAAACGAGCAACTAACCATCCTCTTATTGAACCTAATGATCTGTCTTTGAGCTCAGAATAGAAAGAATTTAGAATTAATAAATAGTTTCTAACAATTCTACATCGGTCTCAGTTTATCCCTTAAATCAATACATTAGTGGTTGGCATTGAAATCATTTGTCGAGCAATAGTATGAGTTACCGTTTAAACCAAAAGAGTCGACCTAGTGGTTAATAACAGTACACGTAAGTATATCATATTTATAAACCAGCTTGAGTCGAACACTTTTAAGTCTGGCAGCGCCAACTTATTATTCATACGTACTTACTTGTATATCGGAAAATATTAGCTACCTATGATTCAATTCTCTTGCGATGTCCGAGCTGTCTCTTGTTAGCAATTAAACATTTGAGCGAATCAAAGCTATCATATTCAATTCTTTTAGTACTGCATAGTTAAATTGGTAAAATTGTTACAGTTAAATAACCCTAAAATTATGCCAGTTAGCTGCATTTATACCAGTCGTTTGTTCGATTGATCTCTCTATAAGGTTCAATTTCATGTCACATTTTTGCTTTTTCAAACCTGTCCAAGATGGGTGATCAATGTTGAGATGGCTTTAAATACAAACTATACAATACCACAAAGAAACGTTGGACAAAATAAATGAAAAAATACAAATTTAATTTAAAACATCAATACCTAATTATACTAACCAATTTACTTTGCTTTCGAATTAAATGAATTTCTCCAATATTATACATATTGTGTATGTATATGGTATATATTTCAACTTAATTTGCTCGTGTCGAAATCATAAGCTTTGAAAACTTTGAAAATAAAGCTTCCGATGGATAAGTACTCTCGAATTTTCGTTGATTTGTGCTACTTTGTAATAGCTATAATAAGTTTTACAAAATTTTTGCTCTCATACGGTATATTCATATATATATATATGTTTATATTAAATTATTAACTTGTACAGCTATTTTGGCTAATCGAGTCTGAATAATTCTGGTACCGATCCAATAATGCAATCAAGAACCGCATATTATCGTGCTCTTAAATACTTGTTAATATTTCTAATAGGCCAGCTTTTATTGCAACTATGAAGTACTAATTTAAATACATAAAAGAAATAAATGTAATATAGCAATTTCTATCTAACAGCTATGGGCGAATTTACCAACTACTTATATTCGCTATATTATGAAATATCTTTAATTTGACTCCGTGCCTAATGTACGAAAAGAGCTACAAATCGATGCTTAATTATAAATGTTGAACCGAATTTGGAAAAATATACAAATTTATGTCGTTAGTAGCAGTCACACTCAACTAAAAGTGGTTAGTTTTACGTTTGGAAAATTATGCCCTTCTAAGTATGTAAAATTTTTCGATTGCTGTGGAAATTGTTACTGCATTGAATTAAGTTGAATATATTTGCTCAAAAATTTGTGAGTCCTCTGGTACAAAAGCGCCCCAAGGGTCACGAATACGTTCAATTTTACAAGTAACTAATAACTACGCCCAATAATGTGAATTCTATGCAGGCTTAAAATATATTGCATATTCATTTATTGATACATATGTATGTATGTACAAAAACTATGTATCTCTTACATGAAAGTAAAAATCTATGAGATATTTTTTGCGTTTTTTAGTTTATACGTTTTTTTTTTTTTCAATTTTTACTTTCGCATACAAATGTGAAAATTTGTCCAGGAACAAATCTATTGCTAACTTTATTAATACTCACAGTATGCTATAATTTACGCATGATTTCAGTTTTATCATACACTAGTTGGTTGTTTAGAAATATTATTTTAATTACCTAATTTAATCTTTTCCTAAGTTGTACTTACTTAATCGTTATTATTTCGTATATGTAATTTGTTAGAATTACTTATTTAATATAATGATATAGTTCAATTGTTCAATTCGTTTCTATTGCTTAAATTTACATATATTTTATTCATAACTTTACAGCATTTATTGTTTTTATTAGTAAAAGTATTATTTATCTTACTAGCACCGCGTGTTTGTTTTGAATTTACTTTAATTTTCGAATTTATGTGCATATGTATGTATATACACTTGGTATTTTATGTGAATTAATTCAATGCGATTTATCATTTGTGGCTATATTACCTTTTATTATTCTCTTTTTGAATTTTGAATACTTCAATGGTCAGTATCTGTTTCTCCGTATGTGACACGTGTAAAATATGCGGACAAGAGACTTGTGCTTGCCAACAACTATTGCTTCATACCCGTATGGCGGTTGAATTAGTGGATCTTATGCTTTGATTATTCTGGCAGTGTAATTTCATCTGTAGTCTAGTTACAAGTACTTCGCTATAATAAGTCAGAGAATTCTTAATATAATATTTACACGTATATATATGTAATTGGGGAAGTAGATGCGATCTAAAAACGCCTGGGTGATCTCTAAGATATGTTTTTATTTTTATATATAACTTATAATATTTGGCTCTGGTTTTTAATTTTTCTTAAATGTCACATATTTATTATTACCGAAAATAAATCATTTATTATTGTTTTTTGACAATATTGCAGTAATCCTGTATAAATACATTAAGTTCGTGAGGGATGAAATCAATAATACATATGTTTGGCTTTTGGAACAAGCAATCGCATGAGAACTCAGAAAAAGATATTCCGAAGGATTTATCTGGCAGCTTGAGAATTTAATTACCACCACTAAGTCGAGTCCGGCTATAACCGCGTAAATGGTATCTACGCCAATAAAGAGGAAGTCCAGCTTTATTTTGATCGTTGAGCTTTTGAAAACCAACCACATATGTAGGTGGTTGTTTCAAAACTCTAAACTCTATAAATCTGCTGCATATAGATGGAGTATTAAACATCCTATTAGGAGACAAGTCTAACCGCAAAAATACTAAAGGTCGGTACACTTTGTCTATTTAGTACATATAAATTAGCATATCTAACCAATTTTTATGTCTATACGGACAGTTACCTGCTATTAAGTTCTCATGTGGGCTTTGCGTTCCCTGGGAATACAGGTAACTGTAGATTTGAACATTGCGAGCGGGCAACGCTGGAGAAAGCTCAAAATGAGTTAAACCTTCGGCCGGAATGTTGCTATTTGAAAGATATTGGAAAAAGTCACCAACTTTTTTGGAAAAAGTGAAACTCAGCACATTTAAATGGCACTAAAGAGTGGTTAGTTTCCAAAGCCAATATAGCGTCAAACGTTTATAATTATATAAATTATACCAAAATTGGTCACATGGCATTATCGTTGTAACTTACAAGTGTATGAGTTTATTTGTAATCATTATGTTTGCAATTTATTGTTTTGTTTACAATGCAATCAGTTGCTTAATAAAAAGTGGGCAGTACGAGTGTCATTTGCGTTCCCAATTCAAAATTTGCTTCAATATACATACATATCTATAGGAAATTGCTAACTAACGGATGCTACCACAATCAATTGTTTTTATGAATTTGCATGTCTGATGTGTACGAACCATATTATTTGGACGGATACTTGAAAACTATGTAATATACGAATGTTTTGGTAATGGATGTATGTATGTATGCACTGACGAGCGACAAACCCAGAGCTTACTGTGACCGATTCAAAATTATAGCTTTGCATTTAACCCGAGCATTTGGCAGGTAATATAACCACAAACTTGTGTACGTCTTCATACACATACATATATACATACATATGTATGTATGCAAATGTGCGCTTGTTTTGCTTACATTACATATGAAATATTGGTTATTAGTATTTACAAACTTATATATAACCCACATGGCATATGCCCAGACGCACTTCCGCATATACACATCTGCAATAATACACACATATGCACATATATCCCCAGCTCACTTTGTTTCGTTTTAATATAAGTTTCGATTCTTAAAAATTGGTATATGAATATGAGTATGAAAGTGCCTTCATACTGCTTACTATGGTTTCAGTAATTTACGTAATGAATTATTTATTTGCTACCTTTTGCCTTAAATTTTCACTCATACTTGAAAAGTGTACTTGCTTGTGGTTCATAAATTGCAAACACTTTCCACTGCTTTGTTTATATACTGTGAAAAACAGCTCATTATCGCCTTGTCTTCACTATAATATCTGCATTTGTGTATGTTAATGCACCAACCTAAGTAAGACTGAACTTAAGTATTATATATTATATACTTATATAAATATGCAGTGTATTTGGTTTCACTAACTATTTCTTAACGGTAATTTACGTCGCACCGACGTAACTATTTCATAATGATATAATCTTGTCTCATCTCGTTTTTAAGTTCATTCATACTTCATATTATAATTTTAATTTTAATTAAAAAGTTATTCGTTTATTTACTATTTGTATTTGCTTATTGCAATGTATGCATGAATGCTCTCATGTACAGACGCACGAGTATGTCTTCAGATTAAATGCTACTTTTCTCGGTTATTTAATGAGGCGCGCTATATATGTATGTATTTATGTATGTATGTATGTATGTATGCTTTGATGATTATTTTTGCTTATATCTGAATTGTTGTAGTTGTTTATGTGTTATGTACTTGTATGTATAGATATTTAGTTGATGAGTTATCATGGCTATTCTGCATATTTCATAAAACTTTCATATGATTTGGTATAATTACAATACGTTTACTCGTTATTTGTTCTTGTTTTTGTTTTTCGTTTCAACTGGTTTGTATGTATGCGTGTGTCGTACAGTTCTCCTGATTAACTATGAAATGAATTACACTAATCTTGTTGTCGTTGTTATGCTAATTATTTCAGCTTATGATATTGGAATTAATATTTTTTATTTTGTTTTTTATTTTATATAAAATACATATATATGCAAGTATTGGTGTAAGTTGGTGTGCTGTCGGCGCTATGATAGATTTTTTTGGTTGGTTTCTTTTGGTAGAGTTTTATATAAAAGATGAGAGTTCTCCTCACTTCCTTCCTTCCTTCCTTCGTTGCCGTCGACAAGTACACCACTGCAAAGCTTTGAATTTCGTGCTACATGTGAATGTATCGATGCGATGTAATGTGATGTGATGCATGTAGTTGTGGGGATGCTGAATTTGCCTGTTATTGGTGAAGTAAACGCGGCCCTTTGCTGTCTGGCTGGTTGGCTGGCTGACTGCTACTTGTCCTTGTTGGCTCATTACAATAATGCAATCTTTCGCGGGTGTCGTCTCAGTCGTAGTACTTTTCGGTTGTTAATATAACATGACAAGCTATGAATATTTGGATGCGTCTCGATGATTTACGAATGTAGGTGAGATCGTCTGCTTGAACACGCTTAGTTGCTATTCCTAACATATGCTACGCTTAATTGTTTAGTTTACACACATTCGCACACATATATGTATAAACAATTCGTCGCTGTCACACACTATTTGACTTTTGGTTTATACTAACATCGTCTATTATGAAAGCATTCTGCTTTTTTATATTTATTTCTTAGAAAATGTTTTTGTAGCGGATTATATTAAATGCCGGTGAAACTGATGCGTTAATGTGGTTTCGCTTTTTTTGGAGTTTTTCTGTTGTTTTTATTTTTATTAGTTTTGCATTGGTGAGAATTTTGGGAAGCCGGTGCTACTGCTGCTGTTACTAAAGCGGTTTTGGTGTTGATATTATTATTTGTGATAGTGACGGTTATATTGAGACGACAAATTGCATTTTGTATACTTTCTAATACTCCCAATATCATGCATCCTGTATTTCACCTTTCAGTCCAGGCACCCTATGGTGTTGGTTATGTCCTAAACGATTGGCTAAATCCTGTACAACATCACGAAATATAACCGTATCTATATTTTCACCTAATAAATATAATAAAAACCAATCGCCCATCTTCGACCGACGAACGATTATTTCAATAGCGTCTCGACGCACTAACCTAAAATTGAAAATAAACAAAATTTTTAAAATAAATTTAATTTGAATTTCCATATAAAGAATATTTGTTTTTTACGAGTGTATGACTTAGTTTGTGCTTACCTAAATCGCATACGAAACAAGTACACCCTCATGCGTGGTGAAAATATAATTACCACCCTGTATATTAACGTTAACAGTGTTAGAAACGTTAAAAGTATGAACCAAAACCAAAGGAAAATGTATATTTTCTCATTAACAACATTTAATGGCAGTATGCAAATGGCGTCGTGTTTCTCCACCTGAAAAGAGAAATTATAATTTTTTGTACAGGAGGTATGCATTCACATTTAGAGTGTTTTAAAGTTATAGTTACAGAATAGAAAAAATAAGTTCAAATGAAACTTAAAAAACATTTTAAAATTGGGTGTTTGGATAAAATTGTAGGACAACGCGGCGTGTTTTTAAAGTTCATACTGTCGCATCGCACCCTTTACTGGTTTACAATCGGTAGCAGGCTTCGCATATTTCCAGTCACAATAGTGGCTAATGAGAGCACTCAGCTTATAATATGGCACTAATTGTGATAGATTCGCACTTAATAATCTGCCCGACTGGAGACGCTTGACATTGACATAACAAACCAAAAAGTTATGGATCTTATGTCTTCAGCTCTCACCATTGCCTATAAAGTTGATACCATCTTCCATGTTAAAAAGTAGAAGTCAATATGCCGTCCAGATACAAATTATGCCAGATAGGAAATTTGTCCGAATGCAAAAAGACTTGGACAGTCTCTTCGAAATTTTTGCGCTGTAAATCTAATGCAAGTTTAATTATTTACGCCCTTTAAGACAGAAATGTGCCTAGCAGAACA
The DNA here is from genome assembly GCA_027475135.1 of Bactrocera correcta. Lineage (NCBI taxonomy): Eukaryota > Metazoa > Arthropoda > Insecta > Diptera > Tephritidae > Bactrocera > Bactrocera correcta. The sequence continues at coordinate 55,216,155 of CM050326.1, read as the reverse complement.
TGAAATTTCAAAATAAATTTTTATGATTTCTAAACATTGAATACAAACGTTGGGCACATGTGTTTACTTTAACAGGTGGATCGACCACTTGCTATTCCTTTTGAAAATGCTACTCCTCAAAAACATCCCAGACATTATAATAAACTTTCAAGACGTGTGCTTAATGTCATAATTCACATATTCATATTCACTTTATAAACCTTGTCTGCTTATTTATAGGCTAATATTAAACTTTAACACTTATATATTTTAATACTCTTAATCATTTTTCAGTATATTATTATATGTTATTTACTATATATGATTGCAATCTCATTGTCTCTGATTGATTTAAAGTAAATATCTATAGACTTATATGAGAGGGTACATAGCTACGTCTTTGTCGAAAAATACATGTCCAATTTTGAGAAGACACCTTGTCAAATAAAAATATATATTAATTTATATACAAGTACTTCAGTTTAATCGACTAGCTTGTATGCCACCTACAAGGTCTGTCGCAAAAGAAACAGGACAAGAAACAATAAATAATTAATCTTTTTCAAAAGTTATATTTTTTTTATTCAAAGTAGTTTCCTTGTGCTTCGATACAGCGTTTAGCCCGGTTAATTAGCATTTCAAATGAGTGCTTAAGGTCATTTTTCGGAATGCTCTTGAGAATATCGGTCGCAGCCTTTGGATAGCTGAAATGTCCTGAAACCAGTGTCCTTTCATGGGCAAAAGAAGTTTTCCAAATAGGTAAAAATCACAGGGTGCCAGATCAGGTGAGTAGAATGAGTGATTAATCGTTTGGCCAGGTGGGACGAACTCTCGGTGTACAATACCCTCGGAATCGTAAAAACAAATCAGCATTATCTTTATTTTTGACTTCTGAAGACGACTTTTTTTCGGTGACTTCTGATCGTCACAGAGGTCCTCACGACCTTCTTAGGATCTCTGAAATCACTCATGCACATTACTACGGGATAGGCACTGATCACCATAAACTTTTTTCATCATTTGAAATGTTTCAGTAAACGTTTTCCCAAGTTTAAAACAAAATTAATATTTGCTCTTTGTTCAAAATGCATATTACGACCGATGACCAAAAGCTGCTGTCATTTTTTGATCGATTGTAGTTATCCAATTGTCTTAAAATTTTTACGAAATGTCAACAAGAGATCAAACTTTTTTATTTCATATACCCAACAACAGGTGGAGCCACCAGAAACAGTTATATTTAAAAAGTTCTGTTCTGTACGATTTGAACAAAGTCTTCGGAGTTTGTAGAGATGCATTTCATAATAATTTATGATAAATTTTTTGAAAAAAACTTTATCGAATTGAAAAGTTCTTCGTACAAAGACTTGAGGTTGATCGGTCAGGTTATAAGGCAGCTATATGCTACATTGTTCAGTATCGGCGGTACCAACTTTAAATGATAAGAGCAGCTCTTTTGTGAGAAAGATATCCCAAAAACTGAGGGAAAAGTTCGCATTTATACAGACGTATGGACGGACGGAAAAATACTTCTTTAACACATAATAAATCCTTAAATAACCAAAATTGTGTTTTGGCAATTGCAACACTTTCTCAAGTCTAGTTTAACGATGTAAGCAACGAGAAGCAAGCAAAAATTACACTGCTCTACAAAATTATAACTTTTGTTATCTTGAATATTTTAGTAAATGTTGATGTTTTCAATTGTTCAATTTAAGAACTTCTTCATGGAAGTATAGAATTGCTTGTATTTTTATGATTATTACTCTCTTGTGTTAGAAATAAAATGTATTTTTCCAGTTTTTCGTGCATACAAAACAAACATCTCGTGATTCCCACTCTAAGGGTCTATACTGAAAATATGGAAAATCTTATGGTTATAATTGTTTTGGAAAGTTTTGCGTTGATAGTTGAAACTTTTTTAGGTAACCATAAAGCACCAAATAATGGAGAAGTTGTTCAATATATGCTGATATAAATTTTCGGTTAATTCAAATGAGGAAAACGAAAAAATCTAAAATTGATTGAAGAAAGGTATCAATTTTGACGGGATGATGTCGTTTATTGCTGGTCCTTAAAAAATATTAACAACCGGAAAATTATGAAAAAAACGTAAAGAAGTTTTATTGAAACGTAATGTAAATAATACAAGTATGTTTTGAACATTCCCTTCTGTTTACTTGAATGTATCCGTATTAATTAAGTACATATGTATGCTATTATATTTTGTTGTGTGTTTTCTGATATAAAGTGGAAATAAAGATTTAAACAAAAGCACGGGAAAATTTTACTTATAGTTTGAAGAATTATGTATGTCTACAAATATATCCAAATACACTGTAGATTAACATTCTGTATTGAAGTTACATACCTCCCCGCTTGAACCGTATTTAAAAAATGTACATTTGGTCATTCTAGGGAATATGTAGATCATGGGATCCATTCGATCTTCTTGATCGTCCTCCATATATTTTATAACCTTCCAGCCAAATTGCAAAAATTCGCCATCGAAAAATCGATTCATAAGAAACATTTGACCTGCGAATTAAAGAAATGTTAAACATTATAATTATTAGCGCATTGTTGTGTTTACTTATTTATATATCATATACTACAAATGTAATATATGTTTATTACTACATTATAATTCCCTACCATAATCATGATCAATATAAATAATGTATGTAATTTCACAAGGCAGTTAGCTATACCTGCATTATTATGTCAGCTTTACTAGCATATAATTTTTTTTCTATACAAAAAGAGTCGGAAAGCGTTTAAAACTTATGTCATACTCAGTTTGGTTATTATTTTACTTATATACTCCGGATGTTTCATACATTCCATATCATATAGCCAGGTATTGTAGCTATGTTACTATGTTTCTCGTACTCTAAAGAAACGTAGAAACATAGTAATGTAAAGCCTTTACATCAACAACAGAAACAACACTCTAACTAAATTACATATTTACGCTTCTTCCCTATCCCCACACGTTTATTATTTTTGGCTAACGAGAGTTATCGCAAATGTTTCAGAAACTAACAATCTCTATTAACTAATCAATTTATTTATTTACTACACACGCTTTTAATCTTTTGGTTGTAATATCAAATCCGGAAACGAATAATTCTGCCGCGGTTCTAAGCTGAAATTTTTAGTAATATTCTTGACTGTGTTTGGAATTTTAGCATATTGAGAAACTCGGCATGAATAGCATGAATGTGGTCGGTTCAATGCTGTAATTAATTACAAGGGTTGAGCAGAAACAAAAAAATTGTTCTGGAAAATTACTCCATGAAAAATTTGTTCAGCAGTGGGTGGTAGAAACAAGTTCATTTACGACATAAATTCTCTGAAATCATTAGCTGATGAAACACATGTGGTGAAAAGATGTTCTTAGTTTAATTAATTTCATGTACTAAATTCTCTAGTAGATCTAGCTCTTGCTCTAATTAGTTTTATATACTAAATTTTCTAGTAGATCTAATTTATGTTACGAATACTACTTGTTTCTAGAGGTGTAACAGCTTTAAATGAAATTTAATTGATTTCATATTAAAGATTTTAAAATTAGTTTTATTATCTGTTTCAACACTTCTTTATCTCTGAAACTTTGCAATTAATTTCTCAACACTGTGTAAATATGCTGAATCGGCGATGTTTTGCCACTTAAAATAGTAGATATAATGCGATAATATCAGAATATTGCACGTCAAACAAGAAGACACTTGTAGATGTATAAGAATATGGAAAGGTTTAGAATAATTTCTATATATTAAAATAGTACCGTTTTATATTTACAATAACTTCATCAACGACTACTCTCAAGTTCAGTCGAATTGGAAACGGCTGTGTCCGCTGCTTATAGTAAAATTTAAACAGAACTGTGCTATATCGATTTTGGATAGGAAAGCGCTGAAGGTAATCAGAGAACTCTTGGTTACTGTGTATGGTGATTCTTTCTTCAATTACCATTAACTACAACTGATTACATGAGTTCGTTTTATTTTGCAGACTTATCCGCCCTTGTAAGGATAATTGAACATGTGAAAATCTTAAACTAAGTTCAGAGGATTTATATTCTTTTTGGACCTGTATTTAGATACTCAATATTTCTTGTCTAAGTACGAGGTGTACCAGTATTAAGTGAGCGTTAAGATACAAGCGTGTGGGTCGAGGACATTTGTTGTGAACCTTGGTTTTTCTGTTTGGTTGGCATGACCTCTTCAAACACATTCAATAACATTTAAGTTATTGACCAAACAACATCATATTTTTTCATTGTGTTGGAAATGTCAAATTTTATTCCGAAATGTGATGATTTGCGAAAAGCATTCATTTTTTGTTTTTAATTTGTTTTTTGCATTTAAAGAAAATTGCTACGGAGGCGCATCCAGTGATTGTCGGGGCATATGGTTACCATGCTCTATCAGAAACAACATGCAAAAGTTGGTTTCAACGGTTCAGAGATAATGATTTTGATGTGAGAAGACCACCAAAAAATTATTCAAAGGCAAATGGAAAACCAAAAACAAATTTGTGAAATTTTGCTTCAAATACACGAAAGAAATGGGCGGGGTTATCGCCAGATTTCATTTCTTTTTAAACTATCGATTGGGGTGCTTAAGTGATTTGGTTACTTTTTTTTTAATATTTTTTTAAATTTTTGTGTTCCACAGGTGTCCCTTACTATTGCAATTTTCTATGCCAAATTACAGTTTTTTATCTCAAATTAGTACTTAGTTATGGCTTATTATACTTTTTTGAATAATGGATATCTTAATTTTTACATAAATTATCGCTTGCACAAACGACAGTTCAACTCGGATTCAACTCGTCTCATCATCCTGTTCATTTATACATATATATGTATAAAACCCCTTTAATTCGATTATTTTTTTGTGGCACAAATTATTATCGGTGGAAAAAATTATTATAGTCTGAAGCAACTTGCAACATAAAAACATCGACCTGCTCTATGTTTATATGTGCTAACTGTCTGACCTTAGTAGGCGAAAACGGGAAAAATCAGTTCACAAATTACCTCAGTACTTATATTTCCTGTAGTCCAAAATTTTTTTCATTTTGTTGGTACACTCTTCATGTGAACGTACGTGAAGTTTCATTTCAATCTGTCAATTCATTCTTTGTTTACAAGAGATTTAGTGTCACAGTATTTTTTAAAATGGAAAAAATTAAATATCATGCAGTGATAAAATTCTTATTTTCAGAAGGTGTAGCACCAAAAGAAATTCACGAAAGAATGTTAAAAGTGTATAATGATTGTTCACCTACAATTATAACAGTGATAAAAGGGTTTACTGAATTTAAACGTGGTCGTTCAAGCCTTGAAGAGGATGCCAAACGTGAAGTCTCCAAAAAGCGCATTCCAACAGCAGAAATCATAGCCAAACTACAGGATATGGTTTTGGAAGATCGTCGATTGACCAAGAGACATTTAGTAGAGGCTCTACACATTTCATTTGACAGTGCGAGTAATATTTTAAGTGAAAGAAAAGTGAAATTTTGGGTTTTAGAAAGCTGTGTGCACAATGGGTGCCGCTTTCGCTAACAAAAAACATTCTAATACGACTTTCTCAGCAACATTTTGAGCGTTTTAAAAAGGATAAGACGGATTTTGTGTGTCGATTCATCATATGGATGAGACTTGGACATGACTTGTGAACCTGGTTGTTTGGCTTCGAAACGGGATGGTGTCCGGAAATCGGCCAAGAAGGTTATGGCATCAGTTTTTAGGAATGCGATAGAATAGATTTTATTTCTGGATTACTTTTAAACTGGTAAAAAATTAATTATGAATATTATTGCAATCTTTTGGACCAGTTGAATTTTTTATTGGTGAAAAAAGACCCGGTTTGCAGAAGAAACAAATCTTTTTTTCATCAGGACAATGATGATCCATGAATTAGAGTTTGAATTGTTGGAACATCCACCGTATTCACCAAATTTGGCCCCCAGTGACTTCCATTTGTTTCCAGAACTCAAAAAATGTATTCGTGGCAAGCGCTTTTCATCAAATGAAGAGGTCATAATGACTATTGAAGCGTATTTTGTAGACCTTCCGGATTCTCACTTCGGGGATGGGATCCACAGATTGGAGGATCGTTGGAGCAACTGTATTAATATTCAGGGAGATTATACTGAATAACAAACCCTATTTTTAATCATAAAATTGTGTTTTTCTTACTGAACGATAAAACTTATTGAGCAACCTACATAGTACATGTATTGAATTCTGATTCTCTTATTGAATTTTTCCTCACATAACGGATGTAATAAATTGGGTTTGAGTTTAAAACGCATATGTTATAAAGAAACTTAGTTAATTTAAGGCCTATAATATCAGTAAATAAGAAACTAAATATAATTAAAATTCGTTCGCTGTCTCGTTGAATACTAAAATCCAGTCACAAGACTTTTAATAAACTATTTTGTCAGCATCTGCAAATATTTCACCACCCTTGAATTGCGCAAATTGCGAAATTATAAAATTGTGTGTTACACAGAACAAAGCTCTTCTGTACTTGTATTTATTTAAGGACTAGTGGATAGTTGTAAATTTCCAAAATTATACTAACTGAGAGTATACCACATGGGAACATAAACTCTCCACCCTAAATATCGAAGAAAACTTTCAATAAGCTAATTATAAATTACTGCTTGCGTACTTACCTATCACATTTATGAGTGCCAGTAATTCGCACACGTAGTATCTGTAAGCCCACCAGTTGTGATACCTAATTAAAAAACAAACAAAGTAAACACATAAGTTGAGGTATATTTCGATTAATAAATAAATTGCTTTCATATGGCACAAAATATAGTGAATAATTATGTGCGAGACAGTCCCTGTGTATGAACTTACACACCTGCAAAGCATTTCCTCTTGGAATTTAGAACTAATTTTAAATATTTTATTTGTTTATTTAATGAATAAACCAAACAGTAAATATTCGCTCCCACGTGAAAACGGTTTTCCAATCGTAAATTTAGCAATACATGTTTTTTTAGATAAAGCACTAACCTTAGATTTTCCCATAAGTAATCTAATAGTAATTTCTTTTTTTGTTTTTTCTCGGCTTCGGAACAAATTCCTATATCTAAGTCCATGATAAGTGCATGAATTTTGCCACCTTCCCAAGATTTCCACAGCCATCTTGGTGTGTAAAATAAAATCGCCTGGAATGAAAAAGAGGAAAAAGAAAATGAATAATTTAAAATATATAAAGTAATTCAAAATTTGTACTTTCTTAATATAAATATGCATTTCTAATATGGAACTTCTCTCAACGTTTTTATTCAGATTCACTTTTGGATAACTTAGATTATTTTTTGACATCGTCCGGGATATAATTTACTCTTGTCTTTTTATACAATATACTTGGAGCATGAATGGCAGACATCTGAATTGTGTTTACATTGATCCAACAGATGATAAACCACCTGCTTTCCAAAAAGATCATACAAAAAAATACACTAATTGTCAAGAATTCAAAGGTTTTGTATTTAGTGTGAAGTACAATCGGTACAATTAAGTTCAGAATATAACATCGTTCAAATATCCTACACGATTTCTTTTGCAGGAATGAAGTCGATAAAACTTTTTCCACTAAATAAAGTCGTATGTCTGAATAGCACGTTGAAGTCTGGTCTATTGCTAGAGGCCAAAAACTTCAAATAACTACACAAAAAGTAGTGTATTGGTGTTAAATCACTACTTCTTGGAGACCATTTAATGTCAGAATTTATTGAAATAATCGATTTGGTTATCATCGATCTATATCGCTCTTTATTGACAGCAACGATGCCACCAGATTCATTTCGAAAGAAGTACGGACCGATGATTCCACCAGACCAAAACCGCACCAAACTGTCAATTAAGGTGTGGTTGTAATGGTTATTTATGAATAACTTGTGGATTTTCTTCTCACCTCAATCGACAATTTTGTTTATTCACCACACTGAGATGAAAGTGAGCTTCCTCGGAGAAGATAATTTTCTTAAAAAAATCGTTACCGTTCTCAAGTTAGTCCAAAGCAAAATTAGCAAATTCATGACGTTTATATGGACGATAACCCAAATCCCTTCTGAAAATCCGTCAGTTTATGGTTTGTAACAGTCCCAACTCTTGTGAACGTTTTGAAATTGACAAATTGCGACCTTCAGCAAATCGAGGAATAGAAACAACGAACGAATCTTTGCAATTGGATAACGATTTTGATAATAAAATATAAAACGTTGTTCTTTCCGCGATGAAATTGTAAACATTACTGAATACAATGAAAGCAAATTACAGATCATGGCCGAAACGAGACTTAGAAATCAAATCATTCCTACTGGGAAACCCAGTATATAGTATGCAGTCTCAAGATGCAAGAAACTGCACTTCAGAAAGCAAAGGCTAGAAGTTATTACAGAAATTTTTAGAGATGGTGATACGCATTTTTATAACGAAACTAAATTGGAGGATGGGGTCATGTGTAGAAGTTCACGCAAGTGAGGAAAGTTCTCTGATCGCCATTCACTTGGGAGTGGCCAGAAACGATTCTTTTATATATGACTCAAGCAGCTCACGACTTCCGGTCTTTGACCAAGTATCCTCTGGGTAGCCTAAGAACATCCGTTTGAAGGCGAGCTAAAGTGAGAAGGCGAAACATTCCCTACTTAGGGTTGTGCGCTGGGTTTGGGACCCGCCACGTAAAAAAACACCCCCAATGAAAGACAACAACAATCCTGGGATGAGTGACCCCCTTTTTGATGACGACCATGGCAAACAAATTAAGGACTATGATTTGAGGGCATGCACCTGGAATGTCCGGTCCCTTAATTGGGAAGGTGCCGCTGCCCAACTGGTTGATGTCCTCGTGAAAATAAAGGCTAACATCACCGCCGTCCAAGAAATGCGATGGACGAGACAAGGACAGAGACAAGTACATAGGTCCTTGTGACATTTACTACAGTGTCCATATAGAGGAGCGCAAGTTTGGTGTTGGATTCGTGGTGGGAGAAAGACTCCGTCGCCGAGTACTATCATTAACTCCGGAGAATGAACGTCTAGCCACAATCCGCATCAAGGCGAGGTTCTTCAACATATCGCTGATTTGCGCCCACGCCCCGACGGAAGAGAAGGACGATGTGACCAAAGATGCCTTTTATGAGTGCTTGGAGCGCACTTATGAGAGATGCCCCCGCCACAATGTCAAAATCCTGCTTGGCGACTTCAACGCCAGGGTGGGCAAAGAAGGTATCTTTGGCACTACGGTCGGTAAATTCAGCCTCCACGAGGAAAAACCCCCAAATGGGTTGAGGCTGATCGACTTCGCCGGGGCCCGAAATATGGTTCTCAGTAGTACTAGATTCCAGCATAAGAAGATTCATCAAGCTACCTTGCTGTCTCCGGATCGAAGAACCACTAACCAGATCGATCATGTTGTGATAGACGGAAGACACGCCTCCAGTGTTTTAGATGTGCGTGCGCTCCGAGGTCCTAACATCGACTCGGACCACTATATTGTTGCAGCCAAAATTCGCACCGCCTCTGTGCAGCAAAAAACGCACGCCAACAAATACAAAGAAGGTTCGACGTCGAGAAACTGCAATCACAACAGACAGCCGAACGATTTTCTACTCGGCTTGCGCTCCTGCTCTCTGAGAGCACTCGTCAACAACTTGGTATTAGGGAACTGTGGGACGGCATTTCAAACTCCTTACGTACAGCTTCAACCGAAACCATTGGTATTCGGAAAGTGCAAAAGAACAGCTGGTACGACGAGGAGAGCCGTGTCGCAGCGGAGAGAAAACAGGCTGCCTACCTCGCAACGTTACGATCGACCACAACACGTGATTGATGGGATAGATACCGAGAGTTGAAGAGGGAAGCGAGACGCATTTGTAGACAAAAAAAGGAAAGAGGCCGAAATGCGTGAGTACGAAGAGCTTGATAAACTGGCCGACAGGGACAATGCTCGAAAATTCTACGAAAAGATGCGGCGGCTTACAGAAGGTTTCAAGACCGGAGCATACTCTTGCAGAACCCCCCAAGGTGATCTAGCCACCGATGTCCAGAGCATACTTAAATTATGGAGGGAACACTTCTCCAGCCTTCTGAATGGCAGTGAAGCACAACTCTAGGAGAAAGCGAACCCGATACCCCAATCGATGACGATGGAGCAGACGAAATATTTCCTGTCATCAAACAACAACACCAACGTAGGATTACTCTTGCCAGCAGCTCCTACTTCGGTCTGAGTAGGCAATTGAAAAGTAAAAACCTCTCTCGACGAACAAAAGCCAAACTTTATAAGTCGCTCATAATTCCCGTTCTGTTATATGGTGCAGAGGCTTGGACGATGACAACAACCGATGAGTCAACGTTGCGAGTTTTCGAGAGAAAAGTTCTGCGAAAGATTTATGGTCCTTTGCGCGTTGGCCCCGGCGAATATCGCATTCGATGAAACGATCAGCTGTACGAGATATACGACGACATTGACATAGTTCAGCGAATTAAAAGACAGCGGCTACGCTGGCTAGGTCATGTTGCCCGGATGGACGAAAGCACTCCAGCTCAGAAAGTATTCGACGCAGTACCCGGCCCGGGAAGCAGAGGAAGAGGAAGACCTCCGCTCCGTTGGAAGGACCGGGTGGAGAAGGACCTGGTTTCGCTTGAAATATCCAATTGGCGCCACGTAGCGAAAAGAAGAAACGACTGGCGCGCTGTTGTTAAATCGGCTATAATCGCGTAAGCGGTGTCTACGCCAGTAAAGAAGAAAAGAAATTTCAGCTAAGAAAAATATATAGTTTGAAATGTACACATATGGAAATAAAAATGCTTTTCATTATGCATTTGTATTACAAAACTGCAAAACTTTTAAACTTGCTACACTTTCTTCCTTCAAAACAATGAATATCATTCCTATAATAATAATTAACTTATTCACTCTTGGATTCACTCATTCTAGAAGTAAATGAGGCCTTCAGGTATTTTAAAAGGGTAAATGGAATCGCTTTACGTATTATACTATCCATCCGTTATTATAACAACCGTACATAAGTCAGATATACTAACTGAACATCCACTTCTCATAAACTTGATGTAAATTGTAAAATGGAATCCTAACTGTACTTGCTTATCTCAAAACCCCAAAGAGAATCGCTTTACTAATTTCAATGCTTATTAGGTAATTAAAGCATTAGGAAAATGTAGAAATGAAATCTGTCTGAAGTTTACCTAAATTATTCGTAAGTTAGCTACAGAAATCCCCCGATAATGATTTCACTTTATTACATTGATTTTACTACATTTGCTGGAAAATAATGGCTATGTCTTCTTAAGTTAGGATATTTCTTTAGTGAAGTGTGCTAACATCAAAAATGTGTGTGTATTTCGTCACCCCTTAAATTGGATTATGGCAAATCTCAATATTTGGGCTATTATGAAATAATAGTATAATTAAGAACTTTTGTTTTTTAAACAACGGTTACAGTTACTGTGGGAAAATATAGAAAAAATTAACATGGCTCCGAAAATTTTAAAAAGTGATAGTACATATATATGTCCTGCTAACAATAGCAATTGTTGGTATAATAGGTCGTGATAGAAGAGTTACATGGAAAAGTGCCTTGTAAGATATTGGGTGTTAAGTTCACCTCATAACCAAAAAACTCAAAAATAATTTAAAACTCTTTTCTAGGAAAGATTCTAGCTCTATTTGAACAGTCAACCTTACCGCTTCTCAAATTACGTTTTGGTGGCCCACATATTCGACATAAGGTTTGCTTAAACACGAAAATCATTATACGTATACATAAATATACACTACTCATAGAAGAGTTGAAGGAAGTTTCGGCCCGTTTTTATTTATTTTTGCCAACACTATATTTTATTAAAATGCAACTTGCTAATTAAATGTTTCCTGATATTCATAAAGGTACCTCGCATACCATCACCAATCGTATGGAATAAAGTCACCCGGATGTTATATGTTGGTTATATGGAGGCCAGGTGTTATCAGTAAAACACACTCTCTCATTTTCATAGAGATAACTCAAATGTTAGCCGATATATACGGTCTAAAGTCATTGCCAGGAAAAAATAACCCCTGAATTTTAATAATACCATATATATCCCACAAATTGACCAATATTTGGGGTAAAAGTCGTCTTTAGGTACTGAGTACCTCGGGATTTGAACAGTTTCTTTAGAAAACAGACAATTGGACAACTTTTGGTTATAAGGTGGAATACTATAAAGACATTATTCGAGAAAAGTTTCATGACGTTATATTAATTGCGGTGATTTGTAAAATGGAAAGTTAAATAATTAATTGAAATTTAAAATTGTTTTGTATGGGAAGCAGGCGTAGTTGTAGTCCCATTTCACTCACTTTTGCGCTTTAACATAAAAATATCATTAGAATAACAAATCGGTTGAAGACGATAGACCCGAGATATGTGATGTCACCTAAAAGTGGACGGTGTCACTCCTATCGACAATTTTTTCACCGAATCCCTTAAATCACTTTCATACCCTCTCGTTTTTAAAGTCTCGAGCGTATCTAGTTATTGATTTATCGCATTTTAAATAGTTTTAACAGTACCGTTTACTCTGTTGGTAGTAATTCTTATGGAAATTGTCCTAAGATAGTATTGCTATTGTGGCTGTAGTTTTTTTAGCAGATGTGTACACACACAGGTTCCCCTTACTACCCTAATTCTCAGTATCGAATTACATTTCCGAAGAATATGGGATGCTTTTCAAATCCTAGTTTAGTCGGCAGAGATCCATTTTCAAATACCTCAAGTTATACCGGAGAATATATAGCAAACTTTTGAAATACGCATTTAAAAATTAAACTAAACGGATCGGCTGCACAAAAACAGTACAAATAAAATGTTACCAGAAAATAATTATTTCAGGCAAATTTTAGATACTTCAGTTGTGAGTTTTAGTGTACAAAAATTTCAAGAATATAACAAGCTTTATTATATTTTACCCTTGTAGAGAAATATAGTACAATTTAAGACTTAAATTTCACAACTCATTACCGAAATTGTTTAGATAGACTGAATCACTATAGCATATAGCTGCCATACAAACTGAACGATCAATATCAAGTTTTTGTAGCGTCGCACATAGGAGCATTTATCCTCAAAAACCGGACAAAATGAAAATTACAAAATTCAGCGATGGTACCCAAATAACCGTTCTACAATGAACCGATTAAATGACATTCGGGCCGCTATATTGCCACACAAGTAATCGGAATCTAGACTTCGTTCAGAACGCACGTGCTTATTCGCGAAACTCTCCATTGTTCCCGAAATTGCAAGTGTTTTTTTTTTTTGCGTAAACGGAATTCTTGAAATTTTTAAAAATTAATTTAGTTAATGTATTATTATGTTTTTTTTTTCGGGAAAACAATGAATCATTAAAAAAACTATTTTTTTTTTAATTTTTTAGAAATTAGTGTTTTTGTTATAGCGTCGGGCGAGGTCGAGCTATGAATTATTTTTCCTAGTAAACTAAAAGGTTTCTACTTAAGATAAGAGCATTTTACCCGTCTTTCCCCCCTTTTAAAAAAAGCGCGTTGGAAAAAGTTGGTCAGTTGCATAAAATGAGTACTGCTTTATTTATTTATTTTAATTAAATACTGAAATCCTGCTTAATTATTCTATAGAGGTGGTATATAGATGGTATAAGGGGGCTCTATCTGAGCTAGTGTGAAAATTGGACAATGGACATGGCACCGCCCACTTTCTGGTGAAATCCCATATTTCGGGACCCGACCGACCGATTTCGACAAAATTTGGAACGTAACATTATTTTAATTTTCCTGTGTCACTGTGTGAAAATTAGTGAAATCGGATTACACCCACGCTTTCATACTTCCCATACAGCACAATTTAAAATTCCCTTTGATTCATTCACTTTCCAGTACACAAATAAGAAATTAATAAATTAATATAACGAAATAACATTTTGCCGTAATAATTCCCTTAAAGAAAGTCACCTTTTGACCAATAATTGTCTAAATCCAACCAAAACCGTTCAAGCCCCTACGTACCGAATATGTGAACCCTATACAAATAGTTGACTTTTAACCGAAAACATCGTTCAATGTGTGGATATGATATTGAAATGCACACAGATCCTCTTCTGACAACAGTATTTCTTTGTGTCAAAATTTGGATGAGTCAGGTTAATACTTTCCTGAGCCCCCATATACCTAATATAAGGATTTTGGAACTTCTAGGTCACTTTATGTTGGATATATCAGCCAATATTTGAGTCAAGTCTCAATGAAAATTGCAGAACATATTTTATTCATAACAGTGTATCTTTGTAAAATAGATACAATTGCGCGAAAACTTTACACCTCCAACAAAACCCCCTACCTATATGATAGGTGATAGGCTATAAAATCTGGTCGGCACTACCCCCTTCTCAAATATATTCAATATAAAATGTTTGGTTGCACCCGAACTTATTCTTTCCTTACTTGTTTTATTTTAATATATTGCATTATTATATTTAATCATGCATTTTTTTCATTATTATTCATAAAATAACTTTAAATAATTTTGTCCGGTTTATGTGACCAAATGCTCCTATGTGCGTCGGTGCAAAGAAGTTAAAATTTTTTCTTGTTTTTTTTTTTTAACAGTATTATATTTCAATAAAATTAATATTTATATTCGAGCATTGTTTAGAAATAAGTATGTATATTTGGTCGATATATCAAGAATTGCATTTGTCGAGCTTATCAATTTTACCATTAATAGCCTGCGTTTTCATTACTAATAACTCAAAATGTCTTTCACTAATGTTGCGTACAGGTTATATACTTCTATATTTTTTATAGGTGACGATAATATCACACAGAATTATAAAAATATGACAATTCTGAATTAGTAAATGAAGGGCAGGAGTTAAAGGAGTACATAGTTCTTTCTTAGAGTTTCGTACTAAACTCACCGTGGACCGCCCTACTTTTAAAATTTACTTTGTATGTATTATGGTTTATTTTTTTAGTAGACCCCACTCAAGTTTTTTTTATTTCACATAATTTTATTTTGCACGAAAGAGGTTTTCCACAATCTTGTAGTGCTTGTCCACTGCATTATTTTATTAATTACATAAGCATTAAGGTGTCAACCGCAATCTAGTTGGTGAGCTTACGGTGGATTTATACACACGGACGTCACGCATGTATTTTGTCATTATTTTGACAAGCATTTAAACGGAGATATTTCAATTTTTCTAAGTTGGAAAAGTCCTTCAGCGGCGAAGCTGATTTAGTATTTTTATAAAATTAAATAAACAATGTATTGACGATCTCATCATGCTGACGCATTCGGTTGAATCTTAAGGTTTAGTTAAAAATACCATTAATTACCCTATGAAGTACAAATGGCATTAAGCGATAAAGTAAACAAGCTAACGCCACAAGTCACAAAATGTGTGATTTTGAAAATTTATGCTAATTTCGATGACATATTAATAATAACTTGTATCATAAATTAGCCAACAATAACACCTCCTAAAACAATAAGCTGTAAATAACAAGAGCCCCGTGTCGCCAAATCAAATCTTGTCAACGGAAATTATTTTCATTGGCGACTGCAGGGGCGCCATTATTCTAACAAGTAATCCTTTTCGTGGGCGTTTTTCGGATTCGCCTGCTGATGAAGTTTCCAGTGTCATTGTCATTCGTTGCAAGTCACAATCGGGCTTTCTTTCGTTTTGTATGATTTTTGTGTTCCACTAACGGCAAACACATGCCAAATGTGAGCGATCAACGCTATTTTATGATGGATCTTAACATTTTGGACACTCGCAGTAAAGTTAATTAAATCCATAGTATTTATTAAATCACTCTACCATATTGCTATAAACTTTTATTATTGTAATTAAAAATATAGCTGTTCTCTCTTGGCTTCTATGTCCATACATTGGCATATAGATCAGATGTGTAGGTATGTGTACCTTCCCTTTAAAAAAAGTAATGACTTATGACTTAAATATATGCATACATAAATATAAGTATGCTGGTAAACAATATTTCTGACGCGATGAAATGTTTTATTTTTTAAATTTATGTGATTCTGAAATTCAACTTTTAATTAATAATGAAAGAGGTGAAAGTTCAGTCATTTTATATTGGCAATCTGTTCGCAACAAGAAAAAGCTTTTTACCAATACGATTTTAAATCAAAATTATGTTTCATTGCCAACATTTTATTCGTCATCATTATGACGGTAATATATGTATGTATTTTTCACAACTCGACGTAAAAATAAATATAGAAATTTTGGTGGTGGTTTGGTTTCTGTCTATCCGTCTGACTACCCATATAAGAATTAATATTAACAATTTAGATGACTTGATAAAACTTGGTATCTTGGGACTATCGGAAGGTTGATATAGGTGGCTGGGTTTGGAATACTACCACGCTCACTAAATTACTTTAATCGAAAACCTATAACATTACTAAATAAATACGCCAGGACCATCAAATTTCGAAGCAAAGAAGATATGGGAAGGACTCAAAGGTGCCGGAGTGAAAAATTGCTCCATTTATCTTTAGGTAAAGTTTATTTTTATGCATTTTATTTTTAGGAGGTGTGTTCAAAAAGTATAGCGAATTTTGTGTTTAAAAATGCTCCATTTATCTTTAGGTAAAGTTTTACGTCTCAGAAACCAATTTCAACCAATTTTTATACATTTTATTTTTACGAGGTGTGTTCAAAAAGTATAGCGAATTTTGTGTTTTTTCAAAAATTATTTATTTATTCAGAATATCTATTTTGTCCCTTCAAAGTAATCCGCATGAGATATTATACACCTGTGCCAACGGTTTTTCCAATCTTCGAAGCACTTAGAAAAATCATTTTTTTTTATCTTCTTCAGCTCTCCTTCGATGCCGTCTTTATCTCGTCAAGAGAAGCGTAACGCCGTCCTTTCATGGGCCTCTTCAGTTTAGGGAACAAGAAAAAATCACAGGGTGCCAGATCTGAGGAATACGGCATCATTAGTGTGTTGTTTTTGGCCAAAATGTCGCGCACAAGCAACGATGTGTGTAAGCAGGGGCGTTATCGTGGTGCAAAAGCCAATTTTTGTTCTTCCACAAATCAGGGCGTTTCTGGCGGATTGCTTCGCGCAAATTGCGCATAACTTGCAGGTAATATTCCTTATTGACCGTTCTTCCCTGTGGCCAGAACTCATGATGCACCACGCCCCTGCAATCGAAGAAAACTGTCAGTTACGATTCGCGATACTTTTTGAACACACCTCGTATATACAAGTAGTACTATGTTTTATTGTAAAAATGTAATATTATATATACAATAGTAGAATGTTAGATATACTATAATTCAGAGCAGAAAATGTGTAATAGTCCAAAAATTATAATGATTTCCGTTATTATAACATACTTTATGCCGAATATGCCTTTTCGCAATATGACTTATTTCTACCAACATGTGTCAAAAATATAATTTATGATGCAATAAATTTATTACTCTGTTTCATTGCTATAAAGATATTATGTTTCTGTAAAGTACTGGAAAAATGTGTTCCCATTCCAGAAACAAATGATGTTGTTTTAAAGCTCTATGGGAACTCTTAACAATTTATAAAAATATATATTTTTTTTCTAACGGTACTTTTCCTCCTACTGTAGGTAGTAAGCCGAATGCTCCAACAACGGTGTTTTATTGTTATAAGGGCGCTCAAGCCAATCAGTGCCATTTAGAATTCTATATTAATTCTAATATATTGGGTTAGCTAATCGGAGAATATCGCGTAAAATCTTACTTAACGATAAAAGGGCGCTTTGATTGGTAGAGGTCGGTGGCCAGAGAACTTACTCTGGTCGAAAAAAATTATTAACAAGCGACAGGAAAGAGAAATTTGTCGACATATAAAATGACGTCAATACGGAAAGTGACAAGGGAACACAATTTCTCTCCGACTGTTTCAACAATTTGGCATGGGATGAAATGAAAGCCTTACATTGTACATTCTGGGACAGTACCGTTCGCATTATTATTAAAAGCAAATCGCCTACTATATATACACAGTCATCCGCAAAAATATTTATCTTTTCAACAAGACAACGCAAGAATCCATACGGGCAGGTCAATCAAAACGTGTCTTCAACGCAAAACTATCGATCTTATCCTATTGAGAACATCTGGGGACGGCTGGTAAGAAAGTTTTACGAAGACTAAGATCAATTTAATATTTCTGAGCTGAAAACGGCTAGTATTTTGGATACATGGGCTTTATTAGCCCCAAAAATGCTTTATTGTTACACCAACTCAATGCCAAATCGGATATTCGCACTTATTAATAATAACGGAAACACAATAAATTATTAAGAAAAAAATAAATTTGTTCCTTTCCATTTTTCGTGGTGGAAGGGTTGCGAAACACCGTTTTCAGAGCATTCCGCTTACTACCTACCATAGTAGAAAAAGTACCGTTAGAAAAAAAATGTTTTTTATGTAATTGTTAGAGTTACCATAGATATCCCCATAGATGGGGAGTAATTTAATTGTTTTAAATAACATCATTCGTTTTTTAAGCGGGAATATATATTTTATTTCACAGGAACATAATGTTATTATAGCAACAAAACAAAGTGTAGTAGAATTGTAAAAAAAGAGAGTTGTTTAGATAAAGTAATGTTACTTTTCTACAGGTTCTTTAGTTCCACAAACAGTCAGAATACAATTATTTATTTCATAAATTACGAAATAATGATGAAAATTATTATCATGATGCAAAACTAGCAAGAGGTAATTTAGGTAGTTTTTGCAACGCTTTCTCATTTGACCTAATAGTTCCAACCAAAGAATAACGTTGGTGTAATAATTTTCAAATAAGTATTTAATAGTAAAAAACTTATTCATTGTTGTGTTTCTCCCAACACTGGTAAAATATTCACGATTTGAAAACGGCAAACTCACTCCAACCCGCTTTCGACATTTGTGTTTCAACCTCCTCAAATACGGATATCAATTTGAAACATATTTACTTGTTATCGCGTTATCGAATGCTGAGCAAAATTGGATTTCAAATTTATCGGCCTTATTTCCACAGTTTTCAGTTAATGTAGCCCACAAGTAAAAATCAAAGCAAATCTTTTTGTTGCAATCGTTAATTTCTTTAAGTTATTTTATCGAAGCGAAAATTTTCAACAAAACTATATACATATTTTTCTTCAGATGTATGCAACTGATTCAATATCATTTGAAGGTACTACTTACGTTACCCTCTCAAAGGTGAAAATGATATGTGTAGGTATACCAGTTGTCCTAAAAATAGTAATATGAATTTACCTGGTATATCAACCCAGTTTGTGTCATTGTACGAAACTTTGAAGTGCTCGTGATCACTACCATAAATACGACGATAATTATATTTGTTCTGAACCACTACTGCTAACTTATTTGTCTCTCTAATCCCCTAACGTATAACCATTTTTTTCTAGTTGTATATCGGATAGAAATTCGCTTATAATTTCTTTCAATGTTCATATTCCGAATTTTAGAATTTGATCAGCACTAGTTTTATAACTGAAGAAGAATAAGCGATATATTTTTCGATATAAGATAATCGAAATAATTATTCCTGGTATACTTGCAGGGATCAGCAAGAAGAAATAAGTATTTCATAGCTTTAGTAATGTATTTCATATAATAGTGCAACAACAATATAATAAAAGTAATTTGAATTGTTTACAAGTTTAGTCCCCAATATCTCGTCAAACCAAAACAAGAAAACACTTCAAGCTCGGCTGTAATGAATGTATAATACCTTCCCCTTTCGGTCAGTCTGTATGGCAGGTATATGTTGCAGTGGTCCGATATCGGCCAACAAATGAGCAGAGCCTTGGGGAGAAAAGACGGCGTGCAAAATTAGAGATCGAAATCTCAAAAACCAAGGGTAATTCGTATATATACAGACAGACGTACAGACAGCTGGACATGGCTTAATCGACTCAGCTCGTCACGCTGATCATTTACAAAAGTCTGACAGCGTTTTTTCCAAACCTCGAAGCACGAAAAAAAATAAATTTTCTGGTGATTCCTTCGCGAAAATGTACGATCATTTAGCAAAAACTTAATGGAGATTCGACGATTGGTCAATAGTATTTTCTTTACTTCATTAATACGGTACGCTCTCACGTCACCCACATAATCTTTATCCTCTGAGAACAGTTTATACCCCCGATAAATGTTGTTTTTTTCTAAGTCAACATTGGGAATGCGTCCGCGCACTTAGTTTTGTTTTTCACGAAAAATTTAAACAGATTCTTTGATCCATTCATTGGAGCAAGATTAAGCATTCACCATGGCCGATCTTGTCAGTATAAGTAAGGGATATATGTACCAACAAATCAATAGAACGTCAAATACACGTAGCCCGCGAAAATTTAAAATTCGCGAGACTTTTTGTACAAAACTCGCATATGTACTTTATGGCGTCTCCGACGTTTCCTTCTGGGTATTACAAACTTCGTATTAATATACCCTGCTGAGGGTATAATGTACGTAGAATATGCTAGTTGTTAGTTATCATACAAAAATTTAACGTTTGTTTTGTATGTTTATGTGTGTTGCATACGTAACTCAAAAAATGTTGAAAATATTGAAGAACGGTCAAGACATATTTAAACAAGTAAGGAAGGCGAAGTTCAGGTGCAATCGAGCATTTTATACTGTTGCAACTTTCAAGAATCGAAGTCAGAAAATACCTTCAGGTTTAAAACGTCAACTAGAGTATCGAAATCCAAGGAATTTTATATGCATATGCTCAGTGGCGGATTTGCCCTAAGGCGCCAGAGTTCATCGACTTTGGAAAGATTCTAATCATCGAGTGTCAACTCATGGGAATTCGCCTACTCACAAATTATCTGTTCTGCATATGAAAGAACAAAGCAACGTGTTAGGTCGCATTGACCGCGCATTAACAATGCAATTAGATGAAGAAATAAATTACTGGAAAATCATTCTTAAAAGAGTAGTTGCATGCGTAAAAGCACTTGCATCACGTGGTTTGCCTTTCAGAGGACACGACGAAAAATTTGGATTAATCCACAATGGAAATTATTTAATGTTCTTAGAGATTATCGCCGAGTTCGATCCGTTCTTAGCTAAACACATTACACGTTATGGAAATCCAGGCTCAGGATTTATGAGTTATCTTTCTTCAACAACATGCGAAGAGTTCATTCGACTTATGGGAAACAAAGCTTTGGAAACAATTGTAATGGAAATATTAACAACAAAATATTTTTCTCTGATCATTGACTCGACACCGGATATATCTCACATAGACCAGCTCACTTATGTAATCAGATATGTCCTGCCTAATGGATCACCTGTAGAACGGTTTCTCAATTTATTCCAAACACAGGCCACAAATTACAACAAATGACAGATGCTGTTACTTCAACTTTAACTGAATTGGGAGTTGACATTTCAAACTGCCGCGGGCAATCATATGACAACGCAGCTAACATGTCAGGCAATTATAACTCCCTGCAAGCTAAAATAAAGGAAATTTCATTCCTTGCCGACTATGTTCCCTATTCAGCACACTCCCTGAATTTAGCTTGTTCGTTCTTTTCTCTACTCCAAGAATTATACAATTTCTTTGCAGCGAAAACTTAGCGTTGGGAACTCCTTCAAACCTATTTCACCGTCAAAAGTCTATCAACGACTCGTTGGTCAGCTCGTGCAGACGCATGCAAAAGTTTACGCGAATCCTGCATAAAAAATGAGGAGCGAAAGAGTGTAGGCAGTTTGTTGAAATGGTTACGAACCGGAGGTCTTCAAACCATTTACCCAAACGTGGATATTGCTCTTCGTATGTGTGTGTGTACACCTGCCAGTAACTGTATTGGAGAAAGATCGTTTTTTTGTTTGCGGAGAGTGAAAAACTATTTACGCACAACAATGACGATCTTGCTTTGCTTAACATAGGAGCTGATTTTTAAGCAAATTGGATTGGGAAGATTTGATTAATGGTTTTGCTGCGCTTAAGTGCAGACAAGTTTTGTAACACATTGTACGAGTAAAACATTTATTTTATTAAAAACAAAACCTAAAACCATTTTTAAATGTTTTATTTAAATGTCCAATCATCCATGAAATCTCGGAAAATATTATGAACTAGCTTTATCCGCTGGCTTTTAGTTAAACAATGCTCTGAATCAATTAAAAGTGGGAATAAAGTAAATTCCTGAATTATGTCTTTAGTCTATAATGATGGGTGCTGAGAAAGGGGCGGCATATGGCCTGGGACCTAGAGTGGCTAGGACTGCAAATCCGCCACTGTATATGCTATATATAACTCATACATTGACAGACATATAAAGTTTGTTAGAAAAACGAAAATCATAATAAATGGGAGTTGGGGTGGTATCGACCCGATTTGATCTATTTTGCCCTATACCACATTCTATTAACATTCCTCATACTAAAAATGCAATCATATAGAGTAAAGTCAGCCGGATGTACGAATATCCTGGTATTAGATATTAGAAGGCTTAGTCAAGTTTTCACTGAAATTTATGTATTTTAGGTAAAAAGATATGAAAAGATTATGAGTAAAACACTCTGTCTCATTTTGGTTGAGATAACTCACATATTGATTTATTTTAGTTATATTATATAACTATTTTCTACTCTCTACTATATAACCATTTCTAAGCTAAGGGAAATATTGTTGGGGAAATATTGTTCCGATTCAAGCCATACTATTATCAGAGAAGGATTATCCCTTAATTTCAATTATGTATATCACACATTGCCCGAAATTTTCGATCGAAACTCACCTATAGGTACCAGGGTTCAAAGATTCAGTACCTAGGGGCTTGTAGAGTTTTTGTTGGACTTAAACAATTTTTGGTCAATAAATTGTTTCTTGATTAGTGTACTGGAAAGTGAAAGAATCAAGTGGAATTTAAAGTTGTGCTATATGGGGAGTAGGCGTGGTTTTTGTCCGATTTCATCCATTTTCATACTGTAATATACGGATATGAGAAGAAGACCAAGGTCGGTTAAGATTTCACTAAAATGTTGACAGTGCCACGCCTATCGTCTCATACCACGTTCCATCAATATTTCTCAAATTTGACTTAATTTTCTACAAAACTATTTAAAAAACTATTATTCAATTCAAAACTGGTATAACATTAACACGAAAGATGAAAATGGGTCGTCCCAAAGAGGTTTGAAGAATATATGAAGGTGTTTTATAAATTCTCTCAACTAGTTCACGTACTTACATATTATTTTTTTAAGATTAACTTTTAAATCCTCGTTTTTGAGAGATATGTACTACGAGTATATGTTATATGTATATACCACACTTCATTAAGAGCTTAGTGTTCTTTTATTGAACAAAATATTATTTAAACATACCTACTTTGAATAAAGTAGCTTGATAGCAAAGTTTGAATATTTATCAAATAAAAATTCGCTAATTTTTGCGATAACATCAAAAATTTCTTTAGCGGTTTAAAAGGTCTAGAAGTGAACTTCGAAGAATTGAGTTTACTAAATATGTTGGTGTCGCAAAACTATACGTATGATGACCGCGTATATCAACGTATCCAGATAGTCTAAATTACAATCAGTCAGGGGTAAGCAAAATATTTGACAGACGCCGACAAATCAACATGGCCGCCACAGCCACCAACATCTACCCGCGCCCATTCAAAATTCCGTTTCTGTATACGCATGTTTATGTGAAAACTTACTTTTGCGTATGTTTTCTGCTTAATGCATTCAACTTGAAAATTGATTTTGAAAATATGCCAAGTATGCATTGTAGCAAGGCGATTTTGTAATTGTTTTCAAAAATTATAATAAAAGTTCACAACACAGAAGAAAACGTTGCCATGCAGGCAAACGGAAAATTGATATATGTACATACACACACATATCCATACATATAATACAAACAGAAAGCAACGATCCGCATACGAAAGTGCTTGCAAAATTTCACGCTTAATTTCAGCGAAAACGTCATTGATGCATATCTGTACTTTGAACATGCAGGCAAGCCTAATGAGTGCCGGTGATGAATTTCTCTTGCCTTATGTATGAACATAACTATACATACATAACGTAACTGTATAATACGGTGCTTTCTTACGCATACATATTTAAACATAAAAGACTATTATACAGTTTTACAGATTTTTTATTTATTGTGGTTGCGAATAAGATTACACATTAACCTAACCGATAACTTAATTAATTCTCCTATTTTGTAACAAAAAGAAAATAAAATGTTTTAAAATTTTTCGTGTATATAAAAAAAACCGTAAAAGATGTTTTTTTACATTGTCAAAGTTTTACTATTTCAAAATACAGAGATTTTTCAAAACTCAAATTATTTGCGGAGATATAGATAATCTGCAGGTCTAGCGTCAAAACTGGTTCGGCTTTTCGCGAAACCTTTAACGCCCTTTTCTTGAAACTGTCTTTTTCTAAGGGACCATATCTCCGAATTTTAATATTTACTATTTAAAAGAAACGAAACAGTCTCAAAAAGAGGTACAAAAATAGTTTTTTATTTCAAAGAAAACGCCATTTCATGAAAAAATGTTTCCAACTTTTCCGTAGAACCAAACTTTGCGACATTATCCCAGATAAATAATATATTTTTTTGGTTTAAGATTGTTTATATTCTTGTAATCTTAATAAATAAATAGTAAAAAAATGGGGAGTGAAAAAGGGGGAGAGAAGGGGTGACTTTTAAGTTCGCTAAACAGATTCACTTGTTGGCAATATTAGATTACAATCAAACCGAAAACTTTATTAAATTATCGTCAATTGATTTTATGTATTTTAGCCAATACCACATACAATTAATATGCCAAATGCTCTCTGAGTTTTACTTAGGGACTTTGGATGCATTCTTATTAGTAAAACATGAGGCTCATATATGTATATATATAAAGTTGTCACAAGCTTCGTTACAAAATTAATATATAGATGAAATAAAACTACAAAAATCGTTTGAAAAGCGTAATGTCGAGAAAAATTCGGTATAACGGCGGTTTGAACTGGAAAAACTTGTTCCCCGTGTGTTATGAACAGTGAGCTTTTTAGGGTCCAGATTGCATTTTAAGCTAATAAATTTTTTATTTTATGGAAGTTATTGACCGTCTTAAAACCTTTCAGCCAATTAATAACAGAAATGAATAGTACATTGAGTACAATTGGGACTATATATAGTATCATGGAAAATCGGTCCATTCATTAAATTTTCGAAAGGAAACCACATTAATCTTATGAGAACGTTCTCACTTTATATCTTTAGAATATTGTACTTATTTCCTAATATTTATAGTCTAAAATAAACCGTAAAGACGAGAATCATTAATTAAGAATCTGCTCATTCGTTGGAATCGTCTATAGCATATATTTGCCGTACAGAGTGGCCGACAAAAATTAAAATATGATATAGAAATTTGTATACCATTTTTTGCTACAAAAAATCTATCTGTCCAATGGTATTATAGATTCCATGCTGTTGAAGCTAACGTTTTTTCTTTTTCTAAATTGAAATTGATTGGAATGGTAGCTCACAAAATTCTCAATATTAGAATTTAGTTCGTATATCCATTCATAATACATATAAGTCGATAATGGATCTACATGTAAGTTGAATAGGTACCTTGAAAAATTATTAATCTTTTAAGCAGAGAAATAGTATAATTGTACTGAATTTATAATCTTATTTTTATATAAAGCCTTTTTATTATGATATTTGATATATATACAGTTTCATACAACAGAAAATTTTCCTTCGCAAAACAAACGTTTTTTTATTCCTCCAAGATGCCTGCATAGAGAGTATGAGCCACCCTACACATCTGATGTGTAGAGAAAAACATCCTAACTTGTCGTAGTTATAGAGTTCTTAGCAATAAGAAGGTTGCTGCAATTGTCATAGTTTTGAAGTACACACTAAAACATCTCAAAACCGGAGTTCGAACTCAGCTTCCGATTAAAATAAAAGCCAAACTCTACCATAAGAAAATTATTATACCATAAAACATGAAATTACGGATATGAAAGCGCCTAAACAAGTGTTTCAAAGGACGACTTTTTTAAATGCTGGAATATTTATACAATGTATAATATATTTTAATGCAATTGATTTTATAATTGAGTAATAGTTTTCTTAATTTACTTTATATATATCCAACGAAAATCATGCAGCGGATTATAGCTTGGTTCACACCAAGGAAAATACCATCAGCTCTGAAATACAATATCCATTTGCTTTACGATGAATATCTTATAATTCCGTAATGTACAAATATATGTACATACATATGTATAATGGGTGAGTATTTTTCAAGTACATCTCCCACACAACGATGTCACAGTAGAAAATAAACCAAGAAAAATAAATAAACTATATGTAGTTTATCGTCACTCTAATTCTTGGCACTAAACAAATCGGAGGAAACTATTACGTGTGACATGTGCCATCAAATAACCCAAAACTACATATTTTATATTATGCACGACCGCGACAATATATGCAGGCAAATATTGAAACCTGTCAGTTTAGGAAACATTACAACAACTGATTCAATAAATTAGACTTAATAGCAATGCAATTATGGTCTATCCGCACAAAATATATTTATTTCGAGTATTACAAATACAATGTCATCAATATTATACTATTAAGGCTGTTGCTGTATTTTTAACACAACTTTTGCATTCAGTTATATATTTTGTAGGATCATCTATATCAATCCGTAGTATAATTATAAAGTTAATTTCATTAAATACTTTGAGCTTTCCAAAAGATGGGAGGACCGCTACATAGTAAATAATTAACTAACAGATAACTTAAACAGGTTAAATACTTGATTGCATATTTACAACATCCACAATTACTTTCATTCTACCATTTAAAACTGAGTAAAACTTAAAAAAATAATAAGCTATTATTTTAAAAATTTTAAAATCTTTACTTTTGATTTTTTATCTCATAATATTCACCCACAAGAAGCATTTAATAAAATATAAAATTCAATATTTTTCTTCTGTTGCTCTTAAATTACTCATGGGATTCGTTCTTGGAACTATTCTAAATCGACAATTTGTATTTGAGTCATAGATTATACTATACTATATGCACTAGTATATTGTATGACATCTACATACGAACATCATTAAATTAAAATTTCTCAAGAATCTTACGATCTTGGTGATTTTTGAGAAAAGTAAAATGGACGATTAAAATTTATATTAATGATAATTAGGGTATTCACAAGGTGTCATAGTGTGTCATATCGCCATATTGTCATATTTTTTTATGGCTGTCATGCCAACACTGTTGTTGTTTCACATGCAAAATTAAAATATGACTGATACAACATGGATGGGGTCATGTGTAGAAGTTCTCGCAAGTGAGGAAAGTTCTCTGATCGCCATTCACTTGGGAGTGGCCAGAAACGATTCTTTTACATATGACTCAAGCAGCTCACGACTTCCGGTCTTTGACCAAGTATCCTCTGGGTAGCCTAAGAACAACCGTTTGAAGGCGAGCTAAAGTGAGAAGGCGAAACACCCCTGCATAGGGTTGTGCGCTGGGTTTGGGACCCGCCACGTAAAAAAACACCCCCAGTGAATAGTCATAAACAGCCTCGGATGAGAGACCCCCCTTTTGATGACGACCATGGCAAACGAATTAAGGACTATGATTTGAGGGCATGCACCTGGAATGTCCGGTCCCTTAATTGGGAAGGTGCCGCTGCCCAGCTGGTAGATGTCCTCGTAAAGATAAAGGCTGACATCACCGCCGTCCAAGAAATGCGATGGACGGGACAAGGACAGAGACGAGTAGGCCCTTGTGACATTTACTACAGTGGCCATATAAAGGAGCGTAAGTTTGGTGTTGGATTCGTGGTGGGAGAGAGACTCCGTCGCCGAGTACTATCATTCACTCCGGAGAATGAACGTCTAGCCACAATCCGTATCAAAGCGAGGTTCTTCAACATATCGCTGATTTGCGCCCACGCCCCGACGGAAGAGAAGGACGATGTGACCAAAGATGCCTTTTATGAGTGCTTGGAGCGCACTTATGAGAGATGCCCCCGCCACGATGTCAAAATCGTGCTTGGCGACTTCAATGCCAGGGTGGGCAAAGAAGGTATCTTTGGCACTACGGTCGGTAAATTCAGCCTCCACACGGAAACATCCCCAAATGGGCTGAGGCTGATCGACTTCGCCGGGGCCCGAAATATGGTTATCTGTAGTACTAGATTCCAGCATAAGAAGATACATCAAGCTACCTGGCTGTCTCCAGATCGAAAAACCACCAACCAGATCGATCATGTTGTGATAGACGGAAGACACGTCTCCAGTGTTCTAGATGTGCGTGCGCTCCGAGGTCCTAACATCGACTCGGACCACTATATTGTTGCAGCAAAAATTCGCACCCGCCTCTGAGCAGCAAAAAACGCATGCCAACAAACACAAGGATGGTTCGACGTCGAGAAGCTGCAATCACAACAGACAGCCGAACGTTTTTCTACTCGGCTTGCACTCCTGCTCTCTGAGAGCACTCGTCAACAACTCGGTATAAGGGAACTGTAAGACGGCATTTCAAACTCCTTACGTACAGCTGCAACCGAAACCATTGGTTTTCGGAAAGTGCAGAAGAACAGCTGGTACGACGAGGAGTGCCGTGTCGCAGCGGAGAGAAAACAGGCTGCCTACCTCGCAACGTTACGATCGACCACAACACGTGCGGGATGGGATAGATACCGAGAGTTGAAGAGGGAAGCGAGACGCATTTGTAGACAGAAAAAGAAAGAGGCCGAAATGCGTGAGTACGAAGAGCTTGATAAGCTGGCCGACAGGGGTAATGCTCGAAAATTCTACGAAAAGATGCGGCGGTTTACAGAAGGTTTCAAGACCGGAGCATACTCTTGTAGAACCCCCAAAGGTGATCTAGTTACCGATGCCCAGAGCATACTTAAATTATGGAGGGAACACTTCTCCAGCCTGCTGAATGGCAGTGAACGCACAACACCAGGAGAAAGCGAACCCGATACCCCAATCGATGACGATGGAGCAGACGTTCCATTGTCCGACCATGAAGAAGTTCGAATAGCAATTGCCCGCCTGAAAAACAACAAAGCGGCAGGGGCCGATGGATTGCCGGCCGAGCTATTCAAACACGGCGGCGAAGAGCTGATAAGGTGCATGCATCAGCTTCTCTGCAAAATATGGTCGGACGAAAGTATGCCCAACGATTGGAATTTAAGTGTGCTATGCCCAATCCACAAAAAAGGAGACCCCACAATCTGCGCCAACTACCGTGGGATTAGCCTCCTCAACATCGCATATAAGGTTCTGTCGAGCGTATTGTGTGAAAGATTAAAGCCCACCGTCAACAAACTGATTGGACCTTATCAGTGTGGCTTTAGACCTGGTAAATCAACAACCGACCAGATATTCCCGATGCGCCAAATCTTGGAAAAGACCCGTGAAAGGAGAATCGACACGCACCACCTCTTCGTCGATTTCAAAGCTGCTTTCGACAGCACGAAAAGGAGCTGCCTTTATGCCGCGATGTCTGAATTTGGTATCCCCGCAAAACTAATACGGCTGTGTAAGCTGACGTTGAGCAACACAAAAAGCTCCGTCAGAATCGGGAAGGACCTCTCCGAGCCGTTCGATACCAAACGAGGTTTCAGACAAGGCGATTCCCTATCGTGCGACTTTTTCAACCTGCTTCTGGAGAAAATAGTTCGAGCTGCAGAACTTAACAGAGAAGGTACCATCTTCTATAAGAGTGTACAACTGCTGGCGTATGCCGATGATATTGATATCATCGGCCTCAACACCCGCGCCGTTAGTTCTGCTTTCTCCAGACTGGACAAGGAAGCAAAAGAAATGGGTCTGGCAGTGAACGAGGGCAAGACGAAATATCTCCTGTCATCAAACAAACAGTCGTCGCACTCGCGACTTGGCACTCACGTCACTGTCGACAGTCATAACTTTGAAGTTGTAGATAATTTCGTCTATCTTGGAACCAGCGTTAACACCACCAACAATGTCAGCCTAGAAATCCAACGCAGGATAACTCTTACCAACAGGTGCTACTTCGGACTAAGTAGGCAATTGAGAAGCAAAGTCCTCTCTCGACAAACAAAAACCAAACTCTATAAGTCTCTCATAATTCCCGTCCTCCTATATGGTGCAGAGGCTTGGACGATGACAACAACCGATGAGTCGACGTTGCGAGTTTTCGAGAGAAAGGTTCTGCGAAAGATTTATGGTCCTTTGCGCGTTGGCCACGGCGAATATCGCATTCGATGGAACGATGAGCTGTACGAGATATACGACGACATTGACATAGTTCAGCGAATTAAAAGACTGCGGCTACGCTGGCTAGGTCATGTTGTCCGGATGGATGAAAACACTCCAGCTCTGAAAGTATTCGACGCAGTACCCGCCGCGGGAAGCAGAGGAAGAGGAAGACCTCCACTCCGTTGGAAGGACCAAGTAGAGAAGGACCTGGCCTCGCTTGGAATATCCAATTGGCGCCACGTAGCGAAGAGAAGAAACGACTGGCGCGCTGTTGTTGACTCGGCTATAATCGCGTAAGCGGTGTCTACGCCAGTAAAGAAGAAGAAGAAGATACAACACTGCGTGGTAGGTTTCTTGAGTTCGCTATTCTATGAGCTGTATTTGTTTACTTTCTTATTATTGGCGTTTAAGTATTTGAAATTAATAAATTTAATAAATTTCGTTATTAATATGGAAGGATACGATATTCAGGTAAATTAAGTTGAATATAATTGAAATATGAAAATATTTTGATGTTTATGTGGTTGCAAATGATTTTATTGCAGTGTAAACTAAAACGCCGCCGTTTCAACCCGGTACATAAGTGGAAATATGACAAAATATGACATACAACAGTTAAGGTTGCTCACAAGTGTCGTATTTTTTAAGAATATTAAAATATGACAGAAG
Source organism: Bactrocera correcta (assembly GCA_027475135.1). NCBI lineage: Eukaryota > Metazoa > Arthropoda > Insecta > Diptera > Tephritidae > Bactrocera > Bactrocera correcta. The sequence goes on along the minus strand of CM050326.1, from coordinate 55,185,113 downwards.
ACATACAACAAAGCTTGTGAATTGCCTAAATATATTGTGCAAAGTGTGATAGGTTTAATCATTAATACTTTTTACCTTATTTATAACACATGAAGCTAATTGATATACTGATATGCAAAATGATAACCCTATATATTATACCTGTCACATTCTAATTGGTAGCTATGCTATGAGTAGAGATATTTCTGCAAAACTTATTAAACTCATTTCTTGGTAGTGTGAGGAGACTAGTATTAAGAATTAATGAAGATATAACAAAACTAAAGTAGACCTAGTGTCAGCCAATGATCATATAACTAATATAGCGAGGGTACGGATATTTCCTCGTTTGAGTTTATAAAGTAGGTATTTACAATATATAAGTCAATATGTTAAAATTTTTGTTGAAGCTGCTGTGATAGATGATATTACGTCTTTTTGTTTTATTTAGTTTGGGTACTAACATATTTTTTTGAAATTTTTAAAATATTTTTATCTCAAATATGTTAATCTTTGTACATACAAAAGTCAGCCGAACGGCATCGTATTCGTATAAATATTCTCAAGCTGAACGAACGAGCCTAAAGTAGTTTGCACAGTTTCTTGACTTGGAAGACGAAGAACGTTCTGGAGGGTCAAAAAGAAGAGGAATTGAAAGATGCCAAACACAAGAAGAGTTCGCGGAATCTTTGTGAGCCTCTCACGCATTCAATTCAACAAAAACAAAAAAAAAAAAACAGAATTGAAGCCAAAATACGTTGAAAGACTATTTCGCATATCAGAAATGCTAGTTGAACGGTACGTAAGGATGTCTTTTTTGCATTCGATTGTGAATGGTGATAAAAAATGGATTAACTACAAGAACCCTAATCGCAAAAAAAAAAATCATGTGTGAAACCTGGTCAACCAGCTAAATCAAGGGCAAAACCGAATAACCATCGCCAAAGTGTTCTTATAACTAATTTTGACTACCATTTGTTCCGATCAATGCATAACGCCCTCACTGGAATAAGGTTGCATTAGAATAGGGTATCAAAAATAATATTAATTCGTTCTTGGCCACCAAGCCAGTGCAGTTATTTTGGGATGAAATCTATAAATGTATAGATAGATGGGCGAATACTTTGAACAATACTAATGCACCCCGAACGAATTTAGTTATAGACCCAATAGCTGTAAGATTTATTATTGTCATTGGCAAAAATTCTATAGGGGACACTGGTTATTTGGAAAGAAACATCCCAAGATTGAAACGCCACTTAGTTTGGCGTAAAGCATTCGCAATTTGTGTCATAAAAATAGATATGTAATCTCCTACAGAAACATAAACAGATCTCTTTTATTTATAAAATTCCAAAAATACGGATCATTACATGCGGGGTATGTATTATATGTACTTGATATGTATATAAATACATACTTAGCCACAAAGCACACAGTCAGCGGACGCCTGTGTATTCATGTTTGGTCACTATTGGGGAATACGTTCAGAAAGCCTTCGAGTATGTACAATGTTTAGCGTTAAAAAGCCGGTATTCTTCCTAATAAATTCAGAGTCGATTAAAAAGCATATAATTTTGAGGATTGCACAAAATACAACTTGTGAAAAAATAAATAAATAAAGCATTTTCACAAAATTCGCTTTTCTCCAGCGCATTTTAATGATCTAAAATACATACATATACCATATACCTATAGTATACACACAAACGCTTATTAGTTCCACTTAGTCTACTTTTCCGCCTATGTCAAAATTTCAATGTTTTTGTATGAGCTTTGCTAAATGCGGCGGCGTTCTGTTGGTGTCACAGCACTATAATAGATGTCGTCGTGGTGGCATATTCACTGCCTATAAATAAATGTATTATAGAGTTCCCCTCAGTAATGACGCGTAGACGCTCTTTTAATTTACTGAATAAGTTCTTTGTCTTTGTAGAGAATGTGATTGTCCCAAGAGTCAGCGAAGACCAAGGGGTAAAAGTGAAGCTAAAGAACCTAGGTGCATATAATGTCGGCAGACCGTTTATTTCAAAACTTTATACGAGTATTCCACTAAATAAGCATATGGTAAATAAGTATGGCCTGTAGTAAATGGTCGGGTAACAAATCACGAGGTATGATATGGCTTCTATATTTATTTTAAAACTTATTATCTGTATTAACAAGTGAAAGTCAGAAAATGTAACCTGTTAGTCTCTCTCGGTTGAACTCATTAGGTAATGAATAAATGATGGATGCACTAATTATCATGAACACTAATATGAGGCAAATAATTATTATCAGCCGAGAAGATCTAAAGAATTAAACCTGTTCGTTGAATTTTGAAATAATAGAGTACTAATTCCTTAAAATAAGTTAGTTTTAAATGGGCCTTAAGTAGTGTATGTTCCTGCTGGGATTTTCACACACATTTTCACATTTGTTGGCAGCATTAATGTGTGAAATCTTCTCTCATGAAGCTAATCATTAATATTAAATTTATTTCATGATTATGATCTTTACCCACGTCTTGCTGCCAAATTTACGACCAATATTTGATATAAAATACGAGATCGCGCATTGAGCATTGAATCAATTGACAAGATTCTTCAGTAGAAAATGTTTGAAGTATTCTTTGGAGCGTGTTAAATGACACTGCTAAATCTTCAGCTTTCCTCAGCACATTGTATCATAATTTTATAATTGTAACAGATTAGAGTACAATAAATTATGTTAAATATAGTGACCAATATTTCCCATGAATTATTTGAGGAAAGCCGAAGAGGTGGATAGCCGATGTGACGATACCAAGTAGCGTTAAATTATTTTATGCTATCTCGAATATATACATATGTACATTCGTACTACTTGTATATACATACATATACTATTTCGCGTGTTTGGGGTAGGCGCGTAAGATCACTTATCGTAGACTGTTTAATTTGTGCATAATAAAAGCGCGAAAAGTGTTTTGTTTATACGAAGGTACTTTTGCTATATAATATCATTTCCTATTTCACCAATGCAAATACAATAAATAGCAATTTGGTTTATTGTAAAAGACGTCAGCTTCACCTTCTTCCCACTGACTAATATAATTACGAATTCAACATATTTTGTGACAATAAAGCGGTGGCATGTGATTGACCGCTTTTCCTAATGCTTACAAGTTATGTTTTACAAAACAAAATGATTTGATGAAAAATTAATTAGATGAATAATTTATGCTTGAATCAAAATAAACATAAAGTATGTATTTGTAGAATACTTAAGGCATGGATGATGCTCAGTGCAAAAGGTTTACTTAAGTATTAGAAACAAAAGCAAATCGGCATTCGTTAGAGGATAAATTAGCAAAATATAGTACCTATGGTTACTATCGTTAGGCGAATCTAATGAAAACTATCCAAAATGCTTAATATTATACTTTGTGACTAAAAAATACCCAGAATTTGTAATTAAATTCCCCAGATAAATGATATTTGAAAAAAAAAATGATCGTTGCTAATACCATATTCAAATCGACACTTATTCACAAGATTTCGGCTGTTGAGTAGTTTATTTTACTGATTTATAATTTTAACAAGATTTGCCATACAAAAATGACAGTTCTTCAACTTGTCATCGAGATGATTTGAATCTTATCTACGCGAAAAGTCTCTAAGCGACTCTGATTTAGCATCATCTACTTGCTAGCATTGGAATATAGTATATCCTTAATTACTTTGTCAAATACGAGCGCCATCTGTCAACCATTTTGTTTACAGACTCTGCTTAAGTCGGTACATCTCAGTAGTGAGATGCGATTTTTACAATAAACACTAAATTTCGTGTGCGGAATCGTTGGGAATATTGGAAAAGACTGATCAAATTTTATTGAAATCATATAAATGACACAAAGCCTTCAGAGACTGTCGAGGGATCGTTCAAGACATGTCTCGTGCTGGGCGACCTTCGACACCTTTATCTGATGGAAATATTAAAAAAAAGTGAACGACATGGAGCTTTAAAATTTTTAGGCAAGGATTAGAGAAATGACAAGAGTGTTCGACATCTTTCGAGAGTCCGTTTAATGATTTTGGTGAATATTTTGGGTATGAAATGCGTTATTGCCAGACCCGTCCCGATAAAGCTGATTTTTTTTTCAAAAAGAGTGCTGCAAATAGGGTTCTTTGGATCCCACATCATGGAGAGCATTTCATAATCATAGGTATTAGTTTGACATTCAAAGAAGTGTCAACAATCATCGGAATGGAGAGGAACTAGCCTAAACAGAAAAAACCACGCCAAAGCCCCTCAAAAATCAAATTCATGCTCATTGATATTCCTGATTTGGTGCGTCAAAAATTCGTCCTGGAGGGACAGACGGTCAATAAGGAGTTCTAATTGGCTGAATTGAGGCGTTTGTGTGAGAACATCCGTCGAAAACGGGCGGAAGAACAATTCATGAATTTTAAACAATGATAATGTACTTTTGCATCGAGCCACGATTGTAACCGAATTTAAAGCCAAAAACGCAATGAATACCATCGATCAATCACCGTATTCACTAGATTTGGCTTTTGTGATTTTTTTTTGTTCCCGTTTTCAGTCGATCGAAGTGATATTAGGACTGGCAAATTCGTTAACATAAAAGTGGTACATCTGGTGGCGATTGCTTTGGAGGCGACAGAATAAATATTGATGAATAATTAAATATTTTGCGTTTTTATTACAATTTCCGGATTGTTTTTCAAAATGTATATGTATGTGTTGAAGTATACAGCATTATATTTTCTTCATTGCAACAGAGGTTGCAATTATTAAAGTTGTTACTCTAGTAACTATTTAGTAACTTTTAGACAAAAGATCTCCTGTAATAAACTCGTCAGTATAAAATAAGCTACTTGTACGATTATTAGTTGCATAGAATAGAACCTAAAAATATAAAGAACATAGCCTGGATTTTTCTAATCATATAATTAAAGTTACATTTAAATTTCAGCTTACTACCCACCTGAAAAAATAGGCAAAAACACACCCATTGATAGTATTTGTAGTACTTCTTGGTGTGAACGTCACCATCCGAATTGGCAATACCAGGGTATGGTACAGATATGCCCTGCTTTTTACCGAAATAATCACGCAAAGTATATGTCGAGTGAATCCAACAATATGTATTGAGCACGTCTTCTGGAATATCTTTGGTGTGAACACAATCAATGGGATTGCCAACGTATTGTCTTGTAGTTATAATCAATGAGAAAGACATCAAAATCATCACAGTTATCGAGTAGTGTAGGCGGAATACTGGCGAATCGGTTTTAATGTGACTGACCTTTACAAGGTTTTTCAAGCCACGAAATATATCTAACATTTTTCGCTAACGGCAACTCAATGCGAAATAAATAAATATTTTTTGTTTTGTCGTAGATACGAATGTATATCTCTGATTTCACTTAATTTTTAAATACTCGTTTTGAGTATACATAGATTTTCTTGCTCTATATATATATTTTCGTAATTTTCGTAGCGGTTTGGAGGCGGATGCAACAACCCAATTTATGGTTATCGTCTCGATGTACAGAAATTCTTTCTTTTTCCCGGCGGTCCCATAGTTTGGTTGTGACGTATGTGGTAATCACGAGAATTTCATTATATTTTGCAGATCCTCTCCTGCATCTTGTTATTGTCATACAAATTTTTGTTTTAATTAGTTCGAAATTGCAGACACACGCACTGGGGCACTTGAATTTTTTATGTTTTTGTATAAATGAATCGTGATTGTTTGTATAATTAAAAAAATTTCGCATTTTAAATGTTAAAACTTCTTCGTGTTTTCTTTATAAATATGTAAATACGTAAGTAGTATGTGGCAGCTATAGTAGTTCACAATATCTTTTCGCGTCGGCATGAAAATATTTTATGATATACGGCATTCTAAATTTGCCGACGCGCTACTGCTAAGATGGAAAATGGAGCACTTATGTATAATTTTATAAGTATATGAGTATATACTTGTACACACATATATTCGTTTTTAGTTTAAGTAAGTTTGGTTTTGATATTATAGCCTGGTCTATAAGCAATTTATTTAAGTTTGTTCAATCGAGAAATCGTGGTACAGTTATATACGATACATAGAAGATAAATTGATTTGTTTAGAGTCTGAGGTATAAAAGTAATGTGTTGACTTGGGAAATTTAAGCTTTCATGGAAATGAAATGAATAGAAAGTAAATTGCTAAATAGAAGACTAAAGTATTTAAAGAGTATATAGTATTGCTGGATAAAATAAAAGCCTTAGTGATAGTCCGAGAAAAGATACCTCTGGAATAAATATGGTAAATGGACTGTCAAAATGCGTGCCGAATCTAATTAACTGATAAAGCGAAAATGTTAACATATCTTGTTAAGAAGAAATTACATTAATAAATCGAACAACCTGAAACTTTTCAGAGAAAAGAAAAGTTTATATCTGAGTGTTTTCTCTTTTATATAACTTTGATTGAATATATTAATATTATAGAAAAACGCCAAAAATTTGATTTTTTACATCTTAAAACAAATTTGATTGCAAACTTTCTTAAAGAATATCAAATAGTTTTTATCTCAAAATTTATTCACAAAAAAATACTGTATGTATTATTTTTTATATTTATTTATTATCAAAATTATTGACGGTGTTTCCATATAACAGCACAGCTTTACGACTTCAATTGCAGGTTCGTAAATATTATTTTACTTGTAAGGGGTATGAACTCGGCAAAGCACTTGTATTTTTCAATTGGCCAGTTATTCTAAATATTTACAATTTCTGATAAATTTTGTTTCGGTGTTTGTTTTGAAGGAAACCAACCGCGCCGCCCAATATAAATCAGGTATTATAAATTCATGTCGGCTTTTAAATAATGCTGCCCGAAATGATTGTGTGCATTAATACTATCATTACAATTTTATATGCAGGGTTACCATATAATTGTTTAGTTTTATACGCGCCTCCGTTTACATTTAAACTTTCGTCTAATTGACTGAGGAAGGAAAACTGAATGTCAGGTATATAGTATAGTAATTTTCTTACAATAAAACAAATAAATTAGTTTTTATTCACTGTGTGCCTCTTTTAATTACTAACTCGTCAGCAAACAATATAAAACTTTTGCTCTTGTTTACTAAATAATCTGTAGTATCGTGCGGTATCGTCATTTCGATTTTTTTGGAACAATAAAAAAAAACATTAGGACTATAAATTGAGTAAGACCGACCGGGAGTAATAGTTGTTTCTAAGTTTGAATTTATGAATGTATGTATGTATGCGTGTGAAAATTACGCTATCGACGTCACTTCTAAGTTATTAAAATATGTTTATTTTAGTCCTTGCGTAATCTACGATCGCTAAACTATTGTGCAAAGACTTTTTACATCCGCGGAATCTCTATACAAACTTAAGTAGAATTGATAATAGGAAAGCTACTTGAAAATTGGGTCAAGATCACTTCGAAATTGAGGTAACGTGTTTATACTTATTTGAGTTTGATATTGATATCCCCCAATTCTGACAGATTTTGTAAAATATCGAAAAGGAAAATCCTACTTTGCTCTCTCCGTCGTGCTACAATATTCAACTAAACTGATAGAACTCAACCGTTAACGTACTATCGGTGGTAAATGAAAACAATACGACATACTATATCTTGCAATGTAATGAAAGGTTAAAAAGGCGAAAAATAATTCCAAATTTGGAATCAATGCTTGCTCACTCCTAAAAGACGTCATTTAGGATATTTAAAAGTTAATTACTAATAGGTGCATTGCCAGATCTTAGAGGCTTAACATTGCTGATCCCTTCTCTAATGGAAAGGCCAGCGAATATGATTATGACTATAAGAAGGAAAAATTAATTCCCCCCAACAACAAATTAACTAGGGTTCACGACTTTTACTTAATTTTATAGCGTCTCTAGATGCTATTGTCTTAAATTCTCAAGTTGATCTGAGATATAGTTTGAGCTACAACCTTTAAAAGTTTCGCACTCGAAATCAGCTATTGCAAACAGTCACTTAAAGCTTAATTTGCATTTTTTCGACACTTTGTTTTCAAAGTCGGTTTTCAAGATTTCTCGTGAAATACTCAATCGAAGTTAATGAAGTCTTACAGAAGCCTCGAGATATTATTAACAAACTCTTAAACGAAGGATTTTTTGTTCAATCACAACCATTAAAAAAAAGACGAGATATTTTACAAAAATTTGCGTTTTTTGTCGTCCAATACCAAGTATACGGTCTTAATTAAAACACTTTTTTGTTTTCTCAGTTTTAATTATCATAAAAGAAGTTCTGCTATCAACGCGAACACACCATTTTTCCAGACACTGACGAAATGACATAGTGATGGTTTTTTGATATTATAATATTTTGTTTGAAAAAACCAAAAAATCTGTATACTTGGAATATAAAAACAAATTTAATTTTTTAGGAAGAAAAAATATTGAAAAAAATAGTTTTTGGTTCAAGGAAACCCATATAACCATGTAAGTGATTCAGATCTGGTATGACATTCCAAAAGTATGAGTATCTAGATATTTAGTTGCATCAGTTTTTGTATGTGCATACAGTAAGTACGTGTATTTATATTTTTTAGTATTCATATAAATTTCTACATACATGCTTACACTCCTAAATATTTAACAAATTATATTTACTAGCAAACATGTTCATTTGCCTATTTGTTCTATATACGTATACGTATGTATGTTATCTATTTACATTCCCAGATGCATACTATTCAGTCAACTGGAAAATCTGGCGCTCGTGTGTGCAACTATCAATATAGACATCTGTTTGTATAAGCATACACGATCCGAATACGAGATCGCGACCAAATTTGAGTGAATTGTTTAGTTAAATTCAAGAACAGAACATACTCATAGCGCCGTGAATGAAAAATCTGTCTTCTTGTTAATTCATGACTAATTGTGCTTTCCGCAAAAAAGAGGGAAAAAGAAGAAAGGTGAAAAAAAATAATGACAACAAAAACCGCAAAAGTTTTCGAGTAACATGTGCTCTCGCGATTTCATGAAATTCGTTTGTGTGAATTTCACGCTTGTAAAATTTTTATATACTTGCACCGTATTTTTAAAAATCCACACATGATAACTATATGTAAACAAATTTTGTTGATTTTTAAATATTTTAGGCGTATAGCTTGACATGCCTTTTACTCATACATACGTGTGTATGTATATAAATATGTATGTGGACCACTGCAGACGCGGTACGGAGTAACACAAGATAAATAAACAGTTCGCACCACACTTTTCTTATTTAAATTTCTCGGGTTGGATTGGGTTATAGTGGCTCGTCTATTTCTTATTCGAGATACAGCTGAAAAGTTCCATAAAACCGGCGTGTTCCATTATCCACACTTATGCACAACAACGCGATGCATTTTGAACTTTGTTTTGTCGTACTTGCTTACACATTGGTCTGTATGCATTTTGTTTTGCTTTTGAAGAACACATCTACGCTTCCACCAACCTCAAAGAGGGACTACCGCCATTGCAACCGACTGCCGCGAGTTGTTCACGAATAAACACTTTTTTGCGCATTGCATTTGTGAAGTCGTGGAAATTCGAGTTAAATATGTTTTTATTTCGATATTTTCAGAAAGTATGGAATATTTGTTTAACTTTTTTCAAAGTAAAGTATTGATCACTCGAGCACGTATGATTCGATCAGGGCAAAAAGTGGCAATAAGCACACACATATGTATATATTTTTATGCAAATACTTATATATTTGAGGCAAACTGGAACACAATTAAATACATAAACACTTATACACAGAAACGCTAGGCAGTGTTAAAACAGCGTGTTCGAATCTTTAATAAACTAAATCGGAAGTAATTTTGTATTTGTTATAATCGATCTTCAGCCACCGTCTAGCCGATAACGTTGTGGATCCATGTTTGAAAGAGCTTTAATGATGGGAAATGAAAGTCTTTTGTTTGTTTTTTTGTTTTTCTTCTTCAAATCTTTTTGACCAGCATAATTTGCTAAGTTGTAAATTATTTACAAAAAAAAGTTAGCCCATCATTAGAAGCAAGACTTTTTAATTCGAAATATGCCTGCACCGGATCTCACAACCGACACGCATTCATTCCGACACTAAAATAAACACTACTCGTTCGTTTGTGCCGACGAAGGCATCTTAGCCACGTCAACTGCCAAAAGAACATTCACAACCTCTAAGATTTTCAAAATTTTCATCTCTTGGATTCAACGGCAACTGAGCGTAAGTATTGGAAAATTTCAAATGAACATGAATGGAAAATGAGTGGATCGAGTCTCTTGCTTTCTCACTTCCAATGTGAACTCATTTGATTTGTTTGCGGCACGCAGATCCACCATATGTGGGTGCACGAAAATTGGCGGCAATTAATGTCAAAGGGTATGTTGTGCCAGCACGCGGCATCCAGGCATTGCTCTGCGATTTTCTCTTTAGAGGCGGCATTTATAAGTACAAGGTGTATTCACTTCACTGTTAAACACTATGCGCTGAGGTTTGCTGCTCATTAAAATGCTTACTTCCGGTCACATGCGCGCCTTCAAATCGAATGACAATGTTTGCTGGCTAAATGAGCTTTTTGTCCACATAATTTTTTCGGTGCAAACTAACACAGCAGGCATCATCAGACTTTGATACTTTAGTACATATTTTTATATCTTACATAGTAATGAGTTTGAAACTACATAAGGACCAACAATATGTCAAGCAAAAACACAGACTACTAGGCAAAGGATTTTTGTACAGGGTGTACAAGTATGATATGTTTGTGTTGTGGCTGTGTAAAAACAATACACTCAATAGATATTTCATTGTGAGTGTTTAAGTAAGCTTTGATTCTAAGGGTAGGCCTGAAAAGCAGTTAAGATTGAGCACAGTGTTCTGGAGTGAAAGCGAGTATCTCTAAAATATTAAAAATATAATTATTTATCTTCTGTTGACCTCCCACAAACTTGATAAGTTGACAGTGCTAGATCTTGATGTCTATATTTAGATCCCAAATAGGAACCCTAAGGTTTTAAAACCTGCTTTTAATTTTGGGAATATATAAGTACTTGTATGTATATTTTTTTATTTCGTATTCGAAAAATAGTAAATAGATATTTCCTACCGCTTCGGATAAGAGATAACAAGTAGTTCATATGATTTCTTTACACATATGTAGTTATCATGTGTGGATTTTTAAAATACGGTCAAAGGCTGGAGGCATCAATAAAGTCCATTTGCTCTGTAGTAGTAAATGAGTGTTCCGGGTACTCGAGCATCGAGTTACCGTTAGTACGAAAACTTCAGAATGCCAAAACTAATTTTAGATGACATTAACATGGAATCGATTGTGATAGATGACATCCAGAGATATCAAAGAAACATCTTAGACATATCGTTAGTGAATATTTGGGTATGCGAAAGTTTTGTGAAAAAATGGTCCTAGAAATATACCATGGACAAAATTGGTATTAGCAACAAACAAAAATTTTACACTCTTGCAACTTTTTTATACGAAGTATAAGGGGGCAAGGAAAGTAGTGATCCGATTTAACCCATTTTTGGGTCCCCAGAAGGATTATCCCTTAATTTCAGTTTTATGTAACATACATTGACAATTTTAAGTCATAAAGTGGCACACACTAAGGACATTATTCGTGCAAAGTTTTATCCCGTTATATTATGTACCTCTTGATTAGTGTACTGGAAACTGAACGAATCAAGTGGAGTTTAAAATTGTGCTATATGGGAAGTAAGGGTGATTGTTGCCTGATTTCGTGGTGGTGCCACGTCTATCGCCCAAATTTAACACCGGATCCCATAAAGCTCTTTCATACCATCTGGTTGATAAAATTTAATGTCTCTGGCGTATTCCGTTAATGATTTATCGCGCTTTTAGTAGTTTTTAGCAGTACTGTTATATGACGAGTGAGCGGGGTTATCCTCCGATTTCATCCATTTTCAGATTATTGGTAGAAGTTTTTATAAGATTTTTACTCACTAAATTTGAATGTTGTACCTTAAGTGTTTTTCAAAAACTCTTTCCCACAGGCGCCATTTGCTACTGCAATCCTCTGTGCCAAATTATAGTCTTAATTTAGTTCCTAGTTATGACACTTCATAGGAATTCGGTTATTGACTTTTGTGTGTGGCAGTGGTCCGATTAGCCCATCTACGAACTAAGGAACCTACATACTATGTTCATAAAGATATCTCAATTTCTGCTCAAGTTGCAGCTTACACAGAGGACGGACAGACAGACAGTCAACCGGATTTCAACTTTCCTCGTCATCCTGATCCTTTATATATATAACCCTATATCTATCTCGATAAGTTTTAGGTGATACGTACAACCGTTAGGTGAACAAAACTATAATAGCAAGTCGTGGAAAAGTTGAAATATCAAAATGTTCTGAAAATCTTAAATCGGGGATTGTTTGAAAGCGCCGCACAACAATAAGATGTTGTGAAAGAAAATTAAAAAGTACTAGCTTTTCTTAAAAATAAATAACTTGTAAAGTATATTGTGTTCGTACGATAGGCTTGAAAATTTGAACTCTTTTAGGAATGGTTTAAAATTAATTTTTCTTCAATTACTTTTTTTTACAGAATTTAAAATAAGTCATAATATTTATATATTTTATTAGTTGGTTATTTTGTTATTTTTAATTATCGCAGTTGATTAATCTTTATCTTCGCTAACATCAAAAGTAAAACATTCACTGAATGTTTTAATTATTTCATTAATTACTGCACCGAACATAATTGCAACTTTATGTTAATCGTATTATTTCGACTGATGAAAAGCTTAGTTAAGAGATATTTTTCCATTAAATAAAGTCCGATGCCAGAGAATAATAGTATTATGGAAAACACATTCTATCAAAATTATTCACAAAATTTGTTTCACTGTGAAAAGTAACTAGTAAATTTTCATATACATAAAACTGCGCAGGCATCACTCTTTCATCGGTTATGAAAAGTACACACACATCCGCCAACATAGGCATTATGTACCGCTATTTATGCAATATCCATACATGCATATCGCCATTTCATGTATATGGTAGAGATGGGTCCGTATAATTTTCGCTTATGATTATTACTTATTATGAACACTTTAACATATTCACGCATGCGTTGACAACAGAAAAAATATGTTTAAGTATATCCTTCGCTTCACATTTGCATCTTTGGTGCTCTGCAGAGAATATCAATACAGTAAGCAATAATGGTTCGGAAAGTTGTCCACGCTTATAGAGTCAACCATTCCTATAACAATACTGTACTGTACAATGAAGCATCAGATTTTTTTAAGTTTATGTCAAGCAAATCATATCTGAAAGCTAACTAACCGGACTTACTGCTTGTTCAAAATTTACTGATCCATATAAACTGGTCGCACAAACTGAATCGATAAAAATTGGTACAACGGTTGGTAGGAAATTGTTGAAAATACAGTTACAGAAGGCTTTTGGGAAATTTTATTCTATCTTAAACCCCGGTATTTGAGTAGTATAAAGCATTCAGTGAAGTTTGTTATGACGATAACATATAAAAAGTTAAAGAGACATCCTTTTTTGGATCGACTCAATTATTTTGATACATGTTTTGGATATGGGGCATATCGATAATAGATTCATGTCAAACGACCTGAAGCAAAAACGACGTCGAGTATAGATCGCAAAAGAAATGATGATAACGTAGCCGAGGACGTTATGCTTGTATCACATGGAAACAGTCAAACAATTCAGCGAATGACGCTCGAAAAATCAGCCGAAAGGCACTGAAGGCCATCCAAGCCGGGGCTTACGAGTATAACAAGTACATATGTACTGGAGCCTATTTTGAAGGTTTTAATACAGATTTGTATTATATTACGTGAAAGTTTAGTTTTATTTTATAGTTTCAGATCGGATCAAATTTGAAATAAATATTGTTTTTCAAATACAAGTAAATTATTTTATGTAATAGTTTTGCTTCATAATCAACTGAAACTCTTTTGTAGAAATATGCTTTGAACCTTATGATGTCCTCATGCTGAATGGAAAAAATACACTGACAAGTTGGATTTTTGGTGCTTACGATGACATTTGCAATGTAGTTCAAAAGTAGTTGTTTTGACTGCTGGGCACATATGACTGTGAAAGTGTTAGTGCTTTATACCCAGATGACCGTCTGTGTCTGCGATAAAATGCCGGCTATTGAAGAGGACTTGACGCGTGCCATCGCGTACGCAGCATATCCTTTACACATGACGCACAAGTGTCGCAAATGATTAAGATGCAACTGTAGCAACGCAACATATAATGCCTTCCGTATTTCAATGCAAAGATGTTAGTAGCAACAATAACATTTGTATGTATAGGCACATATAAAAAAAAGCAATAAAAATTTAAATGATAGAAAATGGGAAATCAAAAACATGTCACGCAAACAAAATTAGTGCGACGGAATGTCAGGCTCACACACATACATATATATGCATATACATATACACTCAAACATTTGACTGAGAAGTATTATTTAAGTACTTAAACTACTAAGATCTTTGACTTTCTCATGGTGGATGTTTATTCGAAACTTTTACAACTCCTTTATACAAGTAGACACCAATATTACCTTTGCTTTCAATACATTTTTACGTATTGAAGAATAACAGTTTCTAGTTGTGTGTCTATTAGCCATGACTTCTATATTGTATATATTTTGTACGATAATTGATCTCTGTATATCGGAGAAATGATAGGTTTTATTCTTCTTTTTCTTTTTTGTTTAAGTAACTGAAAATGATAAAGTTAATGGTTAGAGTAATGTGAGTAAATAAATGAATCCTTAATCAGTTAAATACTGCAAATTTGTGGCAAGTTGCTTAGCACAAACTTTATCAAAAAAGTTCTACAACGTGGAATAAAATCAGGCATCATTTAAAACAGTTTTCCAGACAAAGACTTGGTTTCGATCGGTCAGTTTGGTTACCTGATTCAAACATAATCGGTGCCAAATTTAGTGAAACAATCGTATGAAATAAAACAATTCTACAAAGAATTGATTTGGACTCACTCTTGCCACTTTGTTGGCATCTATATGCTCTAGTGGTCAGTCAACTGCTTCTTGGTTAGCAAAGGAAGTGTGGAAGATTTCAATCCTCTAAAAATCTGACGGCAGACGAACATGGCTAAATCGCTTTAGCTCAACACGCTTATAATTTATACATGTATTTTAATGTTTTCTTGTGGGTATTACAAACCACAAGCTTAATATACCCTTTAATAATCCTTTCAGGTTATAACAATAACCATATGTTTGAATATATATATTTTTTCATAATAGCGTTCCGTGGGAAATAAACGAAGTCAAGTCCAACGTTATGTTTATAAAATTTTAAATAGTATCTTACAAAAATCGACTTAGGCCCAACATAGAATAACCGCCTTTGTCTTTCTCTGTTCTTTTAAGGATTAAAAATAAACCGTTATGAGGACCAATCCCACCTACTCTGTTCAGTGTGTTGCAAGAGGATAATAATAGTGAAATTTCGTATTACGAACAATCGGCATTCCATGCTATGCCATATTCTTGGGGACCATGCTACATGTGCTGAACTATACATTTACATATATAGTACATATACATTTGCATATATGTACTATATATGAAGTTCAAGTGCAATGAACGCATTATGCATTACAGCATCAACACCAACAATAAAACAATAACAAAAAATATTGTTTCAATCAAAACATAAGCTCCTATATACTCTTTGAACAATTGTTTCATTATAAGGCTGGACGCATTTTATGGTCAAGCTTTCATCGGTCGAGCGGTGACAATGAACTACATATTTCTAAAGCTTTTGTCAATGCGTAACTTAACCGCATTGCATGTAAAGAATGCGTAGACAACCATCCAAAGAGTAAAAGAAATTGAACGTTGACACCATCAGCAAACAGACAAAACCCATAAAGCCTTAAACATAAGCTCTTGAAAATACTTTATGAATGGCCAGTTTTTTGGCAGATTGACTTTTTTTGGATAAATAAAAACGCAATGGAGCATAATTTTTCTTATTGCTAAATACAAACCAGTGTTTCACATTTATTAATAAATTTCTATTGATAAAGTTAAGTGAATAAGTACGATAAAAGTGTACCGAATAAAATGCGTAGTGCAAGCTACGTGCACTTCTATCCAGAACAAGACGTACCAGATAATTCATCTATTTTTAAACTAATTTTTAATTTCGAAATGGAGTCTATAAGTGGAAGCCGCACATGCCTAATATCTTTATTATCAAGCATATGTTTATGTTTTGTTCATCGTATATTTTCAGCAATCATTGCAACATATGTAGTTAAATTACAATCCACGGGAAGAGCAAAGAGAGAGCATAGATATCATTTGCTTCATGTAATGCCTGAATTTAATCATGCAAAGTTGTCTCACTTTCAGAAACGTAAAAAGGTTCAACCACTTTTTTGTCATCCCCATGAACAAATTTCGTCCTCTGGCAGAGTTTTAGACGGGCCTAAAGTGTTATCTGCGCAAGTTGGGATACTGTCCCATTGACTCTGGTGAAAATAATGTAATAAATTTTTACCCCTAATGAAACCCATCGAACCTTTTATTAGTAAGTGGCATGTTAATAGTATGTACTATTTGTTATACTATCCCATCTCCCATATACTTCGTACAACAATTTTCGTTTTTCTCACAAGCCTATGGCGAATATGTCAGTCAGTGTATGACGTATATATGCATATAGTATATGTATATATAATTGCTTAGATACCGATCATTTGGTTGACGGGTTGTACCTTAAGTTATTTCCCTTGCTTTGATTCTTGCATGTTGCAGGAGTATAAAAAGTTCGGTCGCATCCGTACATTCGTCACACCTTTAACAAAATTAAACATTTTATTCAGCCATGCTTATCACTATGCCTAAAGCATTTTCAATATTTTTAATATCAAATACTTGAGTAAATTAACTGTCCGTTAAATAATTTTGGAAAAATGTATAATGATCTTATTTCTTATGCGGAAGCATCTCTTGCGTTCGCATATACTTGTACATAGTACATGAAGGAATATTTTCAGTTCTCATTCCCTTAAGATGAACATTATCTTCATAGTTTTTACCATCGTCGATTTGCAGCTTATTTTCCCTTAGAAATAGAGCAATAATGATGATAATGATGCATTTGGATGGCTGCCCATATCCGTCTGGTTACTAGAAGACTATACATAAGCGCACGATTACCCGCGTTTATGTATCTGTTTGGCAACACCGTACTGCAAGTCACTCTGAAAGAAGGTGCTACTTGAATAATGCTAATCTAAACAATAAGTCTGTTGGTACACAGACACATACGATTATATGTAGTATTCACTTACGTTAGGGCGGAATAATTCATTGATGACCAAATATTAGAATTCTACGTTATTGATAACCAAAAGTCATTACGTCAAAGAAAGTCAGCGTACAGTGTTGTCAATTATCGTAATTCTATGTATATGGTTACCCTAGAGGATTTTTTCATAATTATTTGTTTGGGGAAAAGCGTTTTTTTTCTTGATGTTGTCTTTAATTTATCTCTGTAATTATTCCGGTTTTAGAGAAAGAGGAAGGGTGTTATGCAGCAGACCATAAATAAGGGAATTTTGTTGAATATATAAGTTTTTTCGAGCCGTTTCTTACAATATATCTTAAGTAAGATATAATTAAATTTGTCTTTTGAACGATTTTTATATATACATATGTAGTATATACATAAGTACATAATTGAAATGCACCATTTTATTAGAAAACCCTAATGTCCGGGTTTACCGACATACTTATGAAGAAAACTGGTATAACTCATTGTACATTAAAAAAAACTTGGCTGATATGAAATACTGAAATGAGTGAAAATGGAAGAATGTGGATTTAGGCAGCAATTTGCATTTGCATTTCCGGCATAGACGTCTAAACTGTGTTGCCGTTGTCTAGCGGACAGCCTTGTTGGGTGCTTAGTGGCCCCTTGTTGGTGCAGCTGTTGAGTAGCAACAAGACGCCATTGGTGATACCAATAATTCGTAAAGAGTTTTCATAATTTTTGACCCCACCAAATTATAAACTAAGTTAAAAGTGTGAAAAAATCAAATTGGTATATAGAAAGACGCACGTGATATACATATATGTACACATATTATTTTTTTTTTTGCAGAGTTCGCCTTTCTATGAGTGCACATTTTAAAAAGTCTGTTAGATATGTACACACATATGTATGTTTACACATTTATACAACACACTTTTTCAGCAAGCCATGGCAGTGAAGGGTATATAAACACAAACAAACGTACAGAAAATATGTATGTTTGCTTGTTTATTTCTTACCATCTTCTTTTTCCATCGAGTTAAAGAGTGATAGTGAGTGATGGCTGCAGCATTTGGACGTCCAACTGGCTTTTATACTTCTAATGGCTAATTTTAATGTGCTCACAATGTATTGCATATTCACACACAGAAGTGAAATTTAGAGATGTATGGTATACGAGGCGACAGTGCATTCAATTCTCTATTGAAAGTGAGAAGTGTGATGATGCCAATAGATATATACATATATATATATTGAAACAGCTTTTGTGTGCTGAAGAATTCCATAAAGACGCTTTACTTGTGAATAATATATTATTAATATAAAAATATTATGTTATATAGTCGTCCTCCAAATGGGGGTCGGGTGTATACGGTATCACCCCAACAAGCACGTCTACAAGAAAGTGAACTCATAAGTCCTGTTCGCTCCTCAAATTCTTTTGGTTCACTCGCATAGATGCAATGGGTTTTGATGACTGGACGAAAAATAATATTAAATGCCTAGGATCTCAACCAGTTTGAGGGATGAGGCTCTTCCTCCAACCCAAATGCTGCAGCTGCCACCACAATTTGTGACGCCATTTAATGCAAGCTCCTGTTCTAAACGAATTACGAATACGGGTCTTCACTACCTAACAGTATTCTAACCGGAATGTTAACGGGTCAGCAAGGTGAGACCGATATTCAAACACCGGTACTTCAATCGTTATTGAACCGAATACAGTCACTTGAATAGCAGTTGCACGGAGTTTAACACTCAATCCAAGACTGTTTTGCCGCAACCAGCTCATACAATTTTTCTGACAGCTGGGCGTACTTTTTTTCTACTTGTCGCCGATTAAGTTGGGATCAACTTGCTTCTCGTAACAGCCTTGCTAAAGAATTACCCAAATATGATGGTTAACCCAGCGAGTGGCCGATGTTTTATGCCGCTTACAATCAAACTACAGAGGTTTGCGGATTCTCTGACGAAGAGAATCTGCTAAGACTGCGATAGGCGTTGGAAGGTCCAGCGCTAAAGGCTGTTAAAAATCTGCTATTGCACTCCTCATGCGTCAATCAAGTTACGACCACTCTTAAAATGGGATTTGGTAGACTAGAATTCATCATCAGTGTTCTACAACGCTAAATTTGGGAACTACCGCCACTATCGGAGAGCCATTTGGAATCTGTAGTCGATTTCGCCGTAAAAGTGCAAAATATCTGTACAACGATGTCAGTATCAAGTCTGACTGGTCATTTGAACAGCGGTTGGTTTCGAAATTACCTGGGCTTTTACCAGCATATTGAGGAATGCATAAGCGAAGCCTAACAGCATGCAATCTACAAAACTTCAGTGATTGGCTCTTTCAGTTGGCTCAAGGTGATAACTGCGTTCTCGTTCCAAAGGATCCAATACGTTAGCAAAAACGAAGGGCACTTAATAATCATTTCAGTTCGGTAAGATATATTGTTTGCAATGGAAGTTGTAGTGAAGTTTTTAATTGTGCCTCTTTCAAGGTAATGCTACGAAATCAAAGGTGGCAAGATGTTCGTAAACTAAAATTATGTCGTCGATGTTTGAAAACCCCTTCGATGAATAGATGTGATTGGATTAAACATTGTGGCGTTAACGGATGCACACGCAGTCATAATCCACTTTTACACAACTCGGAATTCGGCCATACTGTAGTTACCAAAGCATCAAATAGTGTCAAAATGATAGCCAAAGAGCATTCAAAAGAGACACACATCGGCACGAGAACGAGTCTGTCGTAGCCGACCTGACTATATCGGCTTCAAATGGTCATAGGCAATTTTCCCTTAAAGATGTTCGCTCTGTCAAGAAACTCCAGTTGCCTACTCAATCGCTCGACGCTAACAAACTACGATTACGGTTCAAACATTTGAAAGGATTGTTATTGCACTCCTATTCAAAGTCACTCCACAACTGTTGATAGACTTAAATAACGCGGCTCTTGGATCTCAAAAAAAATCCATATATGGGGGAGAAAATGGGCCAATTGCTGAAAAGTCTAAATTAGTTTGGACCTTCAAAGAGTTGATGCATAATGCCGGTAGCCATTCTATATACCACGTTTATCACATCTGTGATTGCTCTGCTTAAGCTGAACTGCTTGAAATCACTAAAGCGTACATTTGCCTCGACAACTTAGGTGTGTCAACCAAACCTGTTGTCTTGATGTCTAAGGAGGATGAGGTTGCTTTGTAGCAACTACAAAAATTCACCATTCGCACTGGAAGTCGTTTCGAGACCAACTTATTGTGGAAGCACCCAATTATTGAAATCCCCAATAGCTTATCAATGGCCTTATTTCGGGCGAACTGCCTACGGAAAAGGATGCAACGAGACCACGACCTGCCTGAAACTCTTCACACAAAGATACGCGATTATTTTTAAAAGGGGTATATCAGACGCTTAGGTCCCCTCGACTCCGCCGTCAAAAAATATTGGTATTTGCCGATTTTCGCAGTTACCAATTCCAATAAACCAGGAAAGGCTACTCTAACCTGGGACGAAGCTGCTAAGGTAAATGGAGTGTCCCTAAACAGTACGCTGCTGAAAGGCCCAGACCTAACAACTTGGTGCTCTTTAAGTTTCGACATAATAGAAATGCTGTGGCAGTCGATATAGCTGAAATATTTCACCAAGTCCGTGTACGACAAGAGGACCAAAACTTTCTACGTTTTCCTTGGTATGAACCAAACGCTAACGGGCCGACTACATTTGCAATGACAGTGATGACGTTTGGGGCCACATGTTCACCAAGCTGCGCGCAATATGTAAAAAATAAGAATGCAAAAGATTTTCAAGAAAAATTTCCTCTTGCTTCAAAGTGCATTACCGAAAATCCTACGTAGACGATATGTTGGTAAGTGTGTACACCGAAGACGAAGCTATAAAATTAGCTCAAGACGTTCGTCATATCCATGCAATTGGAGGCTTTCATTTAAGAAATTTTTTGTCCAATTCGAGTCGGGTATTATTTGCCCTAAATGACGATCCGCTTGATGAGCTATCTCTCGATCTTGACCGTGAGCTGCCTACTGACAAGGTTTTAGGCATGTGATGGATTACGTCCAGTGATCATTTCACATTTCGCGGGGCCGCTAAGTATAGAGATTCTGACATATTTCTTCATCAAAGGCGGCCTACTAAGCGCGAGGTTTTTAGTTTAGTCATGACTATTTACGATCCTGTTGGACTCATCAGTTTTTACGTAATATATGCAAAGGTTATCCTACAAGAGATATTGATAGCTGGAAGCGACTGGGATGTTCAAATCCCTGATGACCAATTTGCCAAGTGGCTAAGATGCCTCAATCTAATTCCGAAAGTAGAATGTCTAAGAATTCCAAGATGCTATATGCGAACTGTGTTTGGCGGAGTTCCACAAATCGAATTACACACGTTCGTTGATGCAAGTGAAACTAGCCACGCAGCAGTTGGTTACCTTCGATACTCGTATGGCGACGTTGGCTGTTCAATGATCGCAAGCAAAACTAGGGTGGCGCCATTGAAGCTAATATCTATACCTCGTTTAGAACTGAAAGCAGCACTTCTAGGCGATCGTCTCGCCAAACATGTTATCAAATCGCACTCCATCCACATTGATAAATGCGTTTACTTGTCGAATTCCCGAACGGTATTAGCGTGGCTACGATCCGATTACCGGCGCTACAAGCAATTTGTAGCCTTCCGGGTTAGTGAAATTTTAGAGCTGACCGACGTCAACCAATAGCATTGGGTTCCATCTGAGGAAAACGTTTCCGACGAATCAACCAAATGGAATGGTGATCCAGACTTTTCTAATAACAGTCGATGGTTTATACGGCTATCATTCTTGTACCTCTCGCCTGACAAGTCGCTTAAGTCTGACAAATTGCAATGCATTGCAACTGAAGAACTGCGTCCACAGTTTAGTGGCTTTCATCACCCAACCTCAAAACAGCATCAACTAGTACCAGAACCACTGAGATTTTCAACTTGGAACCGTCTACTTCGTGCAACAGCTATGACAATGTATTGTGTTCGGATCTGGCTAAGCATTATTCGAGATAATCAACCTGTTGGTAATGGACCAACTACTGAAGATTTTCGTAAAGCGGTATGTTATCTTTGGAGAAAGGCTCAACACGACAACTTCGGAGACTCTATCGCATGTCTAGAAGCCGGAAAGTCAGTTGACAAATCCATCAATATTCTGAAGCTATCACCTTATCTGGATGATCACGGCGTTTTGAGAATAAATGGTCGAGTTAAGATAAGAGGGCGACCAGATCAAGTATTATTACCCCCGAATCATCATGGTTCTTACTTTATCATTAACCACTTCCATGTAAAGTATCATCATGGAAATTTGAAAACAGTGGTGAATGAGATAAGGCAATTCTATTGGATCATAAAACTACGGACAGTGGCTAATAAGATTCGACGTATTTGTCAGCATTGTAAAAAAAGAACATCTCAACCTCGGACACCTATGATGACCTCTCTACCCGCATTCCGGACCTCAGCATTTAGTCGACCATTCTCTGACGTAGACGTTGGCTACTTTGGTCCCCTCCTGGATACGGAGTATTATTTATCCGCCTAAGTGCTTCTCGAAATCGCTTACTTGCTCTCGACAGACTCCTGCATTCTAGCTGTGCTTAATTTTATGGCTCGCCGAGGCAGTCCGGTAGAAATGTGGACTAATAATGGTAAGAACTTTAAAGGTGCTGAGAAGGAGTTGAAGTTAGCATTTGAACTGATAGATAAAAATCATATCACAAGAACCTTTACTTCTGCTGCAACCAACTGGCGTTTTATACCACCTGCTTCGCCACATATGTGCGGAGCGTGGGAACGGTTAACGGCGAAGGGGGCCGTCGCTCCGTGCGCAAAGTCTTGGGGGCGGCAAAACGATCTTGGCTGTTTTTTAATATTCAGAAAAATACCTCAATAATTTTTTTTTACAAATTTATTATAAAAGATAAAGAGTTGTATACTCACAATGTAATAATCTGAATAACAATTAAAAATATTAATTTTTACTTTGCGTAGCTTCTAGTTCCTAAATTTTATAAACTTAATATCGAAGACATTTTGTAAAAATTCACTTTTGTTTGAGCCTGGTAGGTAGATAAAGGGGGGCGGCAGAACATCATTGGCCCCGTGCTCCCGAAGTTGTAGCTACGCCACTGGCTGGGCGCAACTGTCTATCGTTAGATTGAGACATCTATAGGCATAATTGGGACCAGAACGTATTCAATATTGCATAAACATATATATGATTATAGAAAATTAATTTTTTGCGTTGGATTTCACACAAATTTTCGATCTCTCTAAAAAAATTAAAAAATACAGTTATGCACACTGGTCTCTGAAGAGCTGGAAGGCATTGCTGGAAAACTCTGATTTGTCTCAGTCTATATGCCACAAGACGCCGGGGTGGAGTCCCCTTCGGACCTGCAAAGGAGAGCTCTGGCAGAGAACATAAAGACATAGAGAAGGTGCAGGTTCGATGTCGAACATTTTATAAAATTGCGACACGGAATTTCACCTCACAACTACAGAATTCACGCTGTGAAATGTTAACATTTTAAACAGTTCTCTCACATACTCAACCAGAGAAAATGAAGGGAAATAAATATGTATATAATACATTCGTATTTTTGTCATATAATGACATGGCATATACAGTTAATCACATAAGTAAGTATACACTAGGTATGACGGCATTATTCCCCTCACAGTTTTGTTAAATAACACAAAATAAAATAAAATAATGCTTCATTTATTTGAGAGAAACGTAGGGATCATCTTCAGTGCAGAAATATTTACAGAATGACTAAAATAAGATTTTTTTTGAATTTTATGCAAAATCTGATATAAATTTATATCACAAAAGTAAGTATACGATAGATTAAATGGTAGGAAAAGTAAGTAAAAGGCAATATTAAATTTATATTCTAATATTTAGTTGGATAACCTTTAGACTTAATAATAGCTTTAAGTCGTGTTGACATTGATTTCACCAAGTTGTGTGTTACTGCTGCCGATATCTTAGTCCACTCCTCGTCAAGGATACTCTTTAGTTGTTCCTTGTTTTTTATTGAATGTTTACGTACTTGACGCTTTAAATGTTCCCATAGATGCTCGATAGGGTTTGTATCCGGTGATTGTGGCGGTGTTTTCAATTGTTTTGGCACGTTATATAAAAGCCATTCTCGCACAATATTCGATGTGTGCTTGGGGTCATTGTCTTGTTGAAAGATGAATGACCCCTCCATGTTCAATTTAATAGCACTTTGTTTTAAATTATTTTTTAAAATGTCTAAATAACCGTATCGGTCCATAGTGTTCTCAATAAAAACCAAATTTCCCACCCCTTTTGATGCCATGCACCCCCAAACCATGACGGAACCTCCACCATGCTTAACAGTGCCGGTCATATTCATAGGATCTAACTCTGCGTTAACTTTTCTCCATACCTTTTCACGACCATCGGATCCACTTATACTAAATTTGCATTCATCTAAAAATATGACTTGGTTCCAGAATGTTTGGTCATGCTTTTCGTATTCTTTTGCAAATGCGATCCGTTTATGTTGATTGACGGTACTCACGAAAGGCTTTTTCCTAATACTACGTCCATGGTAGCCAGCATTATATAATATACGTCGAATGGTTTGGGTACTACATTGTTTTCCAATCTCATTTTCTATTTCAGATTTCAATTTAGGGGCACTAATTTTGGGATTTGTTCTTACTTTGCGTACAATTAAGCTATTTTCCCTATGACTGAAGACCCGTGGGCGACCGGAGCGCGACTTATTTGCTATGTTCCCCTCAGTTTTATACTTATTAACGATCTTTTGTATTGTAGCAAAACTTTTATCTACTAAACGACCGATTTCACGTGAAGATTTATTTTCTTTGTGATGTTTTATTATCAAAGTTTTCAAATCGTCAGAAATCTCTTTTCCTCTCGGTGCCATTGCTGGAAATTATGTCATAAATTAAAAAATATATATTTCTTCAATTGTTTAAACTCACCTTCTATTGTTTATTTAAATTGCTTAAACTTTTTTAAATCAAAACGAGAAATAAGATACATATATTCACCGAGCAACTCACTCTGTATACTAACTTTTGTGATGTCAATTTCATTCTCATCACCAACAAAGCCATGCGTGCCTAACGCAAATTCCTGGAAATTTTTTTTTTTGAATATATATTCGAGAAATGCGGTAATTCCAACAATTTGTAAAGACAGAGCTGGTGTATACTTACTTATGTGACTAACTGTATGCCCAAGCAGAGAATATTGAAGAAAAATAAGTTCTTTGCTATTCCACTTTTAACGGCGAAAAATGCGTACAAATACAGCTCTCTCACATACTCAAGAATATGAAGAGTTAAAAATATATTTATGCATGCTTCTTATGATACTCATTCGAGCTTCATTCATAAAAACAGACGCCGTAAGATCTCCCCGAGCATGCCTTTTCATACAAGCGTCTTTTCGCGACGATGGCAAAAGCTAAAAATCGTAAATTGAACAACAGAAATATAGGGATGTTTAACTTATTCCAGTGTGAGAGCGCTTCAAAATTTGCGTTTTTTATAACATTTCCCATTATGGCCAGATTGTACAAAATAATAATTTTTGGGCATTTTTGAACCCAATACCCAACATTTAGTACGAATAAAAATTACTATGTAGTGGTTATTTCATATAATGAGAAAATATTTAAATCCTTTTAAAGTATATTAGAACAACTAACTTTTGGTCTTTCAATACCCAATAAAAGAATAGCTTGAATTCAGCTCTCAATCATTAAACGTTTTTAATCATTTTCCATTGAAAATAATACTATGATGCTTCAAATTACAAAACGTTTATTCAAATAGCTTTAAATTTCACATATTTATTTAATTTACATTGTTTAACATTTTTTAAAAGTGGTCTTGAACGAAGCAACAAATCCCTCCGTTTACATATTTTTTTGGTAAGATTTCAATCTGGCCATCGCTCGTTTCCAATTGCTAAACGTCAAAACCTCCTGAACTCGATCAACTGTCAAAGTTTAGGTGGTTTTGACGTTTAGCAATTGCTCTCTCACTGGAAGTGAGTTAAACATCTCTTTATCTCTGTTGAACAACTTTCTGATGTTTCTTCACAGAAAGAAGTGAGAAAAGTGGCAACAACGCAGTTGTCGATTTATAATATTTGTCCATTCTAAAATATTTTTCCGTTACTCGCAAAAATCTGCGTCGATATGTATTCACGCTCATACGTATACATACATATATATTTACGCATGTTTGTAGGCAAAGCTGTTACAGCGGCAAGGGAAGCGGTGACAATCGGCGGCCATTCGTTTATTTTTTTCGGCACAGCTTGGGTTTTCTATCATCACACAATTGCTGAACACAATGAGCGCGACAGACTGCAAACGATATCTGTCAAATATTAGAGTACACACATTCTTAGGGACACAGTTATTGAGGCAGCTGCACGACTACACAACTGTGTCTATAAGAACGTGTGTATTTTAATATTTGACAGAACAGTCTGTCGCGTTCAATGTGTTCAGCACTTGACTCTTTGACAAAACGCCAGTTTCGGCCATCGGTTGATCATGACAGCGGAGATGCGAAAGATGCGTACGACACTTGTTATCAGAGATAAAGAGATCCCCAACTCTCCTGTCACTGGAAATGGGAGAGCCGCTCACCTACCGAACTTTGACAGTTGACTGGGTTGGGTAGGTCTTGACGTTTTGCAATTGGAATGACTGGAACGGCCAGATTGAAATTATACCAAAATATATGTGAACGGAGGAATTTGTTGCCGCCGTTGAAGATCACTAATAAAAATGTAAAATCAAAGAAAATGCGAAATTCAAATATATTTTATGAAGCGTTTTGTAATTTGATGCATAGTAGCATTAATTTTCAGTTACCAATGATTGAAAACATTTAAAAATTGAGAACTAACAGACTTAATTCACCTTATTAAGTATTGAAACATTAAATTCAATTGTATTAAAACAACTACTATAAAATATTAAAAAATAATTTAAATACTTTCGCCATTTATTAAAAGTCCAACATAAATTAATTTGCAATCGTATCAAATGTTGGGTGTTTGAATTTAAATGCCCAAAAAATCGTATTTTGTTCGATCTGGAAAAATTTTATAAAAATGCTTATTTTGATGCCCTCTCACACTGGAATAACTTGGGCATTATCTCTGCTTGTTATTATGAATGTATGTACATATGTATGTGGTTCGCATTTGCTTTCGTAAACATACAGCAGAGAACGTATAATATAGAGAAGGTTCAATTGCGGACAGGCGTGTGAACTGTCAAGAGCTAACAAAATCCTATTAGTGGATTTCACCACTTTTGGCTGAGAAGGAGAAAATTTAACAGTGCTGAGCGAACAGAGCTGAGCATTCAATGAAAATTATGTTCAGAAATATACATTGCTATTGCAGATATATGTTGCTCTTTTGCTTATATTTCTATACGTTTACATGCAATCATATCTATTGATATGGATATCATTTTGCGAATTTTTGTGAATTCATGCAAAATTGATAACATTATTATTAAATTATGCTATTTTCATGGTAATATTTGTAGTTAATGTCCAAATAAAAGCTACTTTTTAAATATTTCTTATCTTTAATAATATTGTATAATTTCGTATGCATGTATACATATAGTATGCTCTATACATATAGAAAATATTATCGTAATATCCTAAAAACATAATATATACAATAATAATATACATATGTAAATAACACATCTTATCATTTAAAACTTTCATACGCATCTATCCTGCAGATACATATGTATGTATGCAAGTACAAATCAATTTCAAATCAAGATATTACCATTTATCAGTAATATAAAAAGCGCGCGCTTCTTTATATTTACGTACACACATATGTTTGTATGTACGTATGACATTCTCACACAAATAATATATGCGTACGCATGTAAAAAAAAAAAAATACAAACATTCTTCTGGAAAAACAACAATAGTCTCAATAATCAACATACATACTTACAATGTGAGTATACACGTAAATATGTGCGTATGACATTCCCACACAAACAATGCATACACAACATACATACTTACATGCGTTCACATGTGGATATGTCACCCGCAAAAATTACAAATATTGTTCTACAAAAACAACAATCATTTGAAATAGCATCAGAAACCAATATGGCAGCCAAATTGCCGACGTCAAAATTGGTAGTAAATTACACAACAACAAAATTTTCATTCATGAACGCAAACGTACTTTCAAAAAGCATATTCGACTCATTCATAGAAGCAAAAGCCATTACATCTCCCCGAGCATGCCTTGCCTACAAGCGTCTTTGGCGACGATTTCAAAAGCTAAAATTCATAAATTGAATATATTTCTGAAATGTATGAAAAGGAAAAAGTGTCAACCCCGCAAAATAAGTATTAAAATATATTAGAATAAAATCGACAACATAGATTATTTGTCGATTTTCAATTCAAGAAATGTTTCAAAGAAAATATTCAATATTCTTCTGATTCATGTGTACAGTCAATGCCGATTAAGTAGTACTCCGCTTAAATAAAATCAACTCTCTCCCTCATCACTCTTAACAGCCTGTATTACATCTTGCTGCATCTCACGGTTTGTTTTTTTGAAATACGTAGAAATTATTGTTTTAAGTACCACTCGTTTAGGTCTCCTCACTCACTTATGTACCATATTATATTTTTATTTTTAACTAACTACAAATATCTGTATCTTAGAAAGTGGCACATAACCGGGATTGACTGTATTTGTGAAGGAATGTAGAAAATATTTCGTTATTCGGAAATGTTTTTACGCAGCTGCGTCGATATGTATGCAAGCTCACGCACAAACATATGTACATATTTACGCTGGTTTGTAGGCGGAGCTGTACAACGGCAAGGGAAGCGGTGACAATCGGCGGCCATTAGTTTATTTTTTTTTTTATTTGTCGCGTCAGTCCTTCGACACATTGACTTTTTCATAAAACGTAAAGTTCGGCCATTGGTTGTCCGTGACAACGGAGTTTTTGTATGAAACAATGGGTGTGTATATTTACAAACAAAGTTGTGTGTAGACAAGATTACAAACATGAACGATTCTTTCAATTTTGTTTACATGAACACAAAACTATATACATACATACATATGTATGTGAATATGTGAGCATTATGCGAAAGGTTTTTTAAAATGTTTTTACAAGTACACATAATTGTATGCATATGATATGGTCTTTTAAGATGTTATCAAAACTTCTAATGCCCAAAGCAAATAAATACATACATATTTACATATGTATATAAAAATATAACTTATCAAACCTAAGTATATTAATTAAATATTTAGTCAATAATAAAAATATGACTTTATTATACATTTCAACAGATTTAGGGCCATTCATCTTTAAATGGCTCAAATTGCACATACATATTTATGTGCTTTGATATCAAATATATGGAGCATATCTATAAATGATATCCATAGCCGTTTGCGCATTGTAAATATGCGAATCTGTAAGCGTACATTAAAATTAGCATCACTTTTCTCATTTAACACTAAAAATGCTCAATTCTGCTATTTTCGACGCTCCTGGTAAATATTGGTGAAATCCGCTTATAGAAACGAGTACCCCTGATTTTGTGGTGAAATCCACTAATAGAAACGAGTACCCCTCCAAAAAATGAAATATCGTAAGTTTGGCAACGCGGTGAACCTTCTCTATATTATACGTTCTCTGGAAATAATATCAGAGAACGTATACGTTCTCTGTAAGCGTTCTCTGTCTATGATAAACGTTCTCGTTTGTTATTATACGTTCTCTGCAGCTAACATTTTCGCCTACTAATTTATTAACATTCTCGCTAACAGATTGTTGAAACCCTCTGTACTAAACTTAGCAAAGACTAATACCCAATTTCCTGCCTTCACACCATTGTAGTAATGGTACCGACAGATGGCGCAAAAATTGAGCAACTAAATTTATAACAATCGATAATGCAGTTACAATTACAGAATGTCACCTTTATAACAGTTTGCGTTTGCTCAAAGCAAATACAGAATACCACTAATATTCAGAACTTTAGATTATTTAATTGTGCATGAATGCACACATATTATGTATATTGTATAACAGCGTTTAATAATATAGTTCGTAGTATTCGGTGACTAAAATAATTAAAGAGTCATTCACAAATAAACAACATAGTTGTACAGAAGGTTATTAGAAATTTTGAGACTTGTTTTCAGAAGAGCGAACGACGCGAAATTTTTATGATTTGACTGCACCCGGACAATTATTGTTGCAAGCAGTGTTCCCATTGTCGATAATACAGTGGAAGTTCTTATTATTACATACATTGTACAGCGAACGCTCGAAAACGTGAACACGATTTTTTGTGTAGTGACTATTCTAAAACGTGGACAAGGCAAAAAAACTCTAAAACATGAACCACAAACGTTTCAACGTTTGGAAGTATTTTGCATTGACCTGAAATAATTCTGATTTTAAGGATACTCCTAATAATAATAAACGGTTCTTTTTGTATGGTTGCATGTAACTGGCAACAAATTTTAATCACAAATTTGGGTTTGCATGATTCGTTTGATACTAGATTTAGTGCGTAAAAAACTTCTAAAAAACCTGTAGGTAAAGTTGCTAAATCCATAATTTGTGATAATAAAGCAAGAGTACGAGTGATTTTAAAATGCGTAAACAACTTATAAAAAGGAAAAAAACACTACATTCTTCAGTTCTGCCAAAAAAGGAAAAAGCTCTCTATCGTTGGTTTATTTGTATGCGAAATAATAACTGACCAGTACCGCCTAATTGCTAAAAGAAAAAGGCAACAACCTGCATGTCATGATGGCTGTAAAATTTCAAAAAAAGATAGGACATTCTACTTCTTCAAATATCAGGCGAAAAGTTGCCTACACAACCTCAGCTAATTAACCCTTTTAGAGAAAAACTTAGAGCTAAAATGACAGAATTGGATTTGGTCAGGGATCAGCCATTTAATGCTGACTAATGCGGTTTATTCTGGAAAAACGTGTGTCTCCAGTTTCGAAAAAAGAGTCCCTGCCGTAAGCCAGAAGAAGTAGCGAATTACATTTTTGGTTTGTTTAAACGCCACTGGAACTCATAAACTCAAAATCTTGGCCTTTGGAAAGGCAAGGAATCCACGCTTTTTCAAAAATATTCAGTGTCCCATTAAGTACAAGAACATAAAATCCGCCTGGAATTCTACAAGTACAAGTTTCTTTTGAATTTTGTCGAATTTTGTTTTAAAACATGCCAGTTAAAGGCCTTCTCTTAATCGACAAAGCTCCTTCCTGATGAAGCTGAAATAATAGCGGAAGATGTAAAAATGTTCGCAATATTTATTCCTTGGCAAACCGAAAACAGTTGAATAGCGCAATTTTGTAAATGGTCTCTAGTCACTATTTGAGACATTTTGAAGTAAAATCTCCATTTATGAGAGGTTACTAAATAAAACACAGAACTCTTGTTTGCCACTTTGAATATACTGACGTCCGGAACACATAGAGCGCTACTGGTATAGCCCCTACCAGTGTGGCACTTTCAAAAAAAAAAAAAAAAAAATATTTGCTTTTTGGATAGCTTGTAATATTTCCATATATATTCTGTGAAATCGGGAAGGTCGTATCTTGAATAGTTTTGGATGGCAGCGTTCTAAAGAGCGACCGCTCGGAGGTGCAAACATTATAAGTGAAACTTTAAACGCGTTTCTCAATGAAAGAAATTGACCATCGACTTCAAATTAAAACTGAGTATTTTTAAATACATTTACTATACAATGAATTCTTCGACCTTTTTAATTGGTTGAAAATTGTCAATTTGGCATTAAAAGAACGACCAATTTTTTACCTAAAAAAAAAAACGATTTTTATTTTTCAAAATTACGCCACTTTGTTAATTTTCTGATATTTTTTAAAGATCGTAGGTCATTGTATAGGAAATATCTTTATGTTTAAATAAATTTTCAAATTTTTTTGTTTCAGCTACTCATTCGGCCGGAATCATGCCAGCAGTTGGGGCACTTTTTTTTGCCCCTCCGAAGACAGCCTTATTTTTCAAATTTTTGTAAAAAAAAATTTTAAAATATAGCTGAACTATACTTTGTTACGTTCAAAGAAGTTCGAAATACTCAATCGCATACTTTTTCTTAAAAATCGCTTAATTTTTCATGCGTCACACTCGTATAGGATCCTTCAGGACATAGTTATTAAGACAGCTGCACAACTACAAAAATGTGTCTGTAAGAACATACGTACTATATTTTAATATTTGACAGATGTCGCGCTCTATGTGTAATCGATTGTCGATATTTATATTGTATGAGGAAATCAAACACGAAAAAATAAAAATAAATCATTTTCACATAAATTTTGTAAATATTCTGAAACAATTTTTTATTTTTATTTGTAATTATGGTTTTTGACTAAGTTATAGAAAATTTTATATTTTTTTATCGACGTGTTTATTTCCATTCATATACATATATGTACGTCTCCACATAACGAAATGTAACAGCTTATAGGACCTGTTCGTTTTCAATTGAGAGATTTTTGTGACTGTCATGTACTGAATTGCAAAATTGTCTCAAGTCGCAAAAATTCTCTCTAATTTAAAATCTCAAATTTAGAGACATGTGTGTATCACAGTACAGAATTCCGATACACTTTTGATTAAACACTTCGAAAATAAATACAAATATCTATCGACACAAAAGTTTGGATATGCATTGTCCGGTTTGAGTATATTTTTTCAGGGTATGTAAAACCCTAAATTTGCACATGTGATCACAATAGGGAAGGGGGGTATCTTTGGTTAAACCATTTATACAAAACATGTTTTTATCTCAATACCTATAAAGCTATATCAACCACTCTAGCTGGAAATATTTCATTTGCATTTCGGGTAATAACCACACTCCCCCTCGATATAACGGTTTGTTGAAAGCAAAATAGCGATTATTCGAACACTTTTAAGTGTAATCTTATGTCACTTAATATAACTAATTTCGGTGTATAACTTTACCCCTACATCGAAAATCAATTGCCTCAGATTCTATCGCTTTAAAGTATAAATGTATATTAAAAAGATATCGAAATAAAACTTAGCACAAATAGTACCTGCAATATGACTGTTAAAGTGTCTATTGAACGTTGTGAACAACGCCTGGAACATATTTCGACATTTTAATATGTACTAACTTAGCCCTTATTTACATACTTAATCACGCTTTCCTAAATTGCAACTAACACAACCAAATAGAAACCGAACAAAAATTAAAGGAAGTCTGAAGAGCAGAGTTTATTGCTAGAAAATTTATGGAGAAAAAACTACAGTCTGTAGAGATGAACGTTGTTCTGCAGCTTCAGTATTTACAACTTGGTATTGAACTCTTTCGAGATTTTGACAAAGTCATTATTTATGTTAGATAGTTCAGTTTTGACACGGATAATACGATTTCTTCGAATAACTACCATATAAATTGAACGACCGGAATCAATTTCTAATTAATATTATTTTGTATTTGTGAAGCTATAATACAGCTTCGCTTCAACCGAAGTTAACGTTTTC
The DNA here is from genome assembly GCA_027475135.1 of Bactrocera correcta. Taxonomy (NCBI): domain Eukaryota; kingdom Metazoa; phylum Arthropoda; class Insecta; order Diptera; family Tephritidae; genus Bactrocera; species Bactrocera correcta. The sequence goes on along the minus strand of CM050326.1, from coordinate 55,151,092 downwards.
TTCTCTTGGCTTATTTGTTTGAATACAATAATGAATAGAGAATGAATATAAAATTTAGTATCTGTCAATTTATTCCAACTAGGCAACTTACTTTGAGGAATCTTTTGATATTTCACAAATTCTTTTAGTCGTCATTTGAGTCTAGTTGACAAGTGCTGAGAAATAATCCAATTTAATTTAATACCCCTCTCTTATATTGTGTATTTGCATAACAGTTTTTACCACACATATTAATATGACACAAAACCCAATGATGTACGTTTTATTTGCCAACGCATTGCGAGTATTCGATTGAAATTGGATACAACTGGAATCATTGAAGAACTCCAAATTGAAATGATTGAGCAGCAAATACAGAGAACAGGAGCAGAGAACTTACATATTACATATCATATCATGTATGATGATATACGTTCTCTTACTAGAGTATAATGTGGGTTGCCCAGATACGGCCTTCTCTGCGCCCTTTCTTTTATCGTTTCCTCTTCTTAAAACTTCTGATTCACAAAACTCGAGTTAACGCAATAAATGGCAACCTTTCTAGCAGTGGTTTAAGAGTATAGAAACTTCTTCGCTATCGCTCCCTCTTGCTAGCCAAATGCCATAATCAAATCAATTAGGGTATTCACAAGGTGTCATAGTGTGTCATATCGTCATATTGTCATATTTTTTTATGACTGTCATACCAACACTGTTGTTGTTTCACATGCAAAATTAAAATATGACTGATACAACACTGCATGGTATGTTTCTTGAGTTCTCTATTCTATCAGCTGTATTTGTTTACTTTGCTTATTATTGGCGTTTAAGTGTTTGAAATGAATAAATTTCGTTATTAATATGGAAGGAAACCACGATATTCAGGTAAATTAAGTTGAATATAAGTGAAATATGAAAATATTTTGATGTTTATGTGGTTGCAACTGATTTTATTGCAGTGTAAACAAAAACGCCGCCGTTTCAACCCGGTACATAAGTGGAAATATGACAAAATATGACATACAACAGTTAAGGGTGCTCACAAGTGTCGTATTTTTTAAGAATATTAAAATATGGCATAAGACATACAACAAAGCTTGTGAATTGCCTAAATACATATATCACCAAATGCCAATAAAAAAAATATTGAACCATCGATTGGTATAATGAGTAGCCCTTATGTCGCTAATTTACTAAATATGTAAAAACTTAGTTATTAGTAAAGAGTTTAGAAGTACATGCAGTAATTGACCGTTAACTTGCGCATTGCATGTATGTATGTTAGAAATCGCAATATATGTATGAAGATCTTAGTTAATAAGTGACTTACCTGAAAAAATAGCGTAAACGCTACCCATTGGTAATATTTCGTATGCTTTATTGTGAGAGGACCGCGTCCCTGCGAATTATGAACTCCAGGAAAAGGCACCTCGGAACCTTGTTTTTTCATGAAAGCGTCCACCACTGTATATGTCGAGTGTATCCAACAATACGTGTTGAGGACATCTTCGGGAATGTCTCTACAAGTCGCACCAATAAGATGAAAAAGAAAAGTATGTTAATAAGACTTATTTTGGCGGCAATGAAGTTGGTAAGGAGGGGAAAGTAACCGTTGAATTTTGAAAATTATTTAACGCTTGGCGCTGCATTGCCAACGTAATATGTTAATATATTGGCCGTGTTAAATAGTTTTCAAAATCTCAATTTATTAGGGAGGTTTCACTGGGGAGGTGTGCTATTCTTAAATTTTCATTTTAAATGTGTTGGTGTTAAAATCTACATATACTAGAGAAAAGAACTCGAAACAGAGATCGGTAGTCTGAAAGAACGCTATTCTAGTTTTTCAGCCACTGGCCGAGTGCGAATTTGTAGTGGTTTTGTGCGATTATATAATCAAGCATATTTTCGGTTTCTCTATACAGATAAAGGTGTGCATTTGTGTAGTTATGGGTGTGTGAATGGTGTTATAGTTGGGTGTGGATTGGTTTTGATAAAGTATTTAATTGGAATGCCTTAGCATCCTAATCGATCCTACCTTGTATGTACACAGTCTATGGGATTTCCTACGTACTGCCGCGTCGTAACAGCGATCGAGAATGTTATTAATAAAATAACAGTTGCATTTGTGTGTAGGCGAAAAACAGGTGAATCGATTTTGACATGAGACACCTTTTGAGAGGTAATAGTATAAAGTTGAAAGCACAACAATTCGCACCAGTTCCAAATTCCAATCGCAATCACAATGCCGTTGAATGACAATTGCAATACATTATTCGATGGATGTTGCGGCGAGCGATGAGGTCAATAGCGTACAAAAGTTGTCGTTGACGTCATCAACAGCAGCAGCAGCAAAGTCCGTTTCCAGCGAGCGCCCACCCACCGTAGCGAGCCGGCGGAATGGGAGCCAGCCGCAGCGCAGATGGAGGCGGAAGTAGCGACGATGGCAGTTGTGGCAGAGGCAATAGCAGACAGCACCGAAAGTTTGGTTTTTTCGTTTTTCGATTTTGTGATTATGTGATTTTGTACGCGCCGCAGTATTGCATTGCAATGCGATTTCAATTTCAATTTGAGTATACATGGTTTCATGGTTCGATTCGATTCGTTTCATTTTGATTTGATTTGATATGGGCCCCCAATTAGCAGGTGATAAACCAACACAGTAGCCGCGTTATATATGCAAAGTTTTGCAGGTCGGTTGGTTGGTTGGTTGTTTGGAGACCGCGTCGTAGTCAGAGTTAGAGTCGGAGCAAACGGATGAGTTGGATAGTTGGTGTTGGTGTAGAGGATTGAGGTAAAATTTTTTTGAGGAATACAAAAAAGAATTTATGTTATTGAACGAATAGCTTTGATTGTTTTATGTTATGAATGAAATGTAATGCTTTCCAACAAAAAATTGTTTAAGTTGAAAGAAAAACGTGTATGGTTTTTTAAATAAACACAACGACTGCGTCGTTTGCATAAACTTGGTAAATATTGGTAATAGTAAAGTCAACAGCATAATAGTTAAATACGTATTACATAATGGCGACAATTAAAACCGTAGTAATAACAATAATTATGATAATTACTGCCGACTTATGCAATTAATGAATACTTCAATAAATACATTTTTTATTACTGCAACTATGTAAATCAATTTGGTTGTACAATTAGGCAATAATTGAACAAACTGTTTAACAAGGCCAACTGTGCGGAAGACATAAGCGTTCAAACGCGCTCCGCAGGCCGTTTGTCAAACCATTTATTTAATTACTGTTATAAGATTTTGAATTTTCCAATTTCCATAATCAAAATACCAAAAGTTAGCTATGTATCAACACAAGTATTCAAATATACCAGCAGTACTTAATATAAGTATAATGATAAATAACTTAGTTACTGGTTGTACCTATGATATTTGTAAATCGCTGGTTACATACTGGACTTCGTTTATCACATAGTGCCAATTGCATGAGTTCAATTCGAATGTGTTACAGTTATTACAAAATCTTTTTGGTAATACGAAAATACGAATAGTTTCAAATTAATTTTTCTGCGCAAATGTGTGTACAATTTTGTAAGGCGGGAAGGTTATTAATTAATTTTAATATGCAAATAGGTTGTATATACGTAAACCAAAAATATATATGTAGTTCTCATGTTCCTTGTAAATTTGACGAGGTTGTAAGCAATAAACTCGATAAATATATAATTACAATAACATATGACACTTAATTGTTGTTATGGCCATAATAGTTCTATAATGAGTTTGTTTGACTTTGTATAAATGTCTAAACCTGTTCTACTTTTTGTTGTTGAATTAAACAAAACGTCTGAAAATTTTGCGTTGTCTCCAAGCTTATTAAGAACTTATTGTAAAAATGAAATAGTAAAATAGATCTTTAACGTTATAACGTATGAGTTATGTGCGATTATAGGAATGCAAACTTTCTTTCGAATGCCATTATTGAATTGATTGAGAACTTAACTGCTCGAATGTAATGATATTGGTCATTTGCATTTTAACTTTCAAAAATTAAATTATTTTTTTATTTTTGAATTTAAGCAAACATATTTGTGATAACACTATATGAGTCATAGTACTGAGTCTGAATGAATGTAACTACATATTTTTACAAACTAGTCTTGTTGAAAAATTCCTTTTTTTATTTCAATATTTCTTTATTTATTGGATCTGCTGGTAAAGCTTAACAATAAGTATTCAAATCTTAAATTTATTTAAAACTAAAGCAGCTCAAGCATGTGGCTAAGCTTTTTTTGTAGAATGTTGCTCCCTATTAGGAAGTTTGATTGCAGAAATTTACCAAGGCATTAGCCAATGGGTTTGGATGTTCGTAAAGTTTAGAAATTGATAAGTTTTAGGAATGCAAATGGTTTTTAAAGTGGGTGCCGGGAAATCTGACATTTTACCAAAATCAAAAAAAAGAACACAAATGATTCAGAGAAGTTTTTGAAACTGTTCAATTGAAATGTGTCTAATTTTTTCCCAATGCGTGGCAGCCATGAGTATTGCCGGCAGGTGATTTGCTGCGAAACTGCGTCACAGAGCTACTGCTAATGGCTGTTTTGCATACCGGCGACAGATATGTGGACAGGGGAAAATACGCTGGAGAAGAGGCGCAACCAGCTTTGAGCTAGGAAGGTTGGAGAGTGAGTCTTCCGAAAGGAGATTTCTTTCTGTCCTAGAGAATGAGATCTGCAAAACAGTTTGTCCTTTACTAATCGATCGTACGCAATCATAGGAGTAGAACGAAAGGCATCCACAGAACTGCTTGTCCTTGCTAAAGTTCATCATGCTGCAATCGTAAGAGTTCTTACTGAAAACTGTACAATAGATTTTCATACTCTAATGCTAAGAATGCATTCGGATGCAACGGTATGGAAAAAGGTGAGGTCCAGGCCTTTGCATGGCTGAGGTTGAAACATTTCGACAGACATACCCACGGCGAACCAGGAGACATAACCGAAAGTGACATAGGATATCTCAACAAATTTGTGATGGATCAAAGTGCTTTGACAATTTAGTGTTTATGATATATTTTACAGGAGTTCTATGTACCACAATGGATAAGATTTATGAACTGGCTGTAAGTTAGATCAGTATTAGAATCGACAATTTAATCTAGTCTAACCTTACTTGACATCGCGTCAAACACTGATCCATTATAGCACTTGGAAGTTCCATCGACGCTCAAGTGCAAAGTGCAAGATTCTAAAAAATAACATTGATTTGACTCTCGCATTTTACTCTCATTTAGTTAATGAAATGATTTCCAAGGATTGCAATATAAAAAGCCGCTTATTTAAGCTGAATTCCAAAATCAGGAAAATGAGTTGGAAATAATTTAGCGACTTATTCAACCCTTACAAAGAAGTATCTTTCTTCTTATTGTGTTAATGGCATGTAGTCGTCATATCCATATTTATTGTGTTCGCTTTACTGTTGAATCGCCCAAAGCGCAAAATTGTTATTGCGCAATATTCATTCAATAAACTTTGAATAAATGTAAAGAGATTTTACCACAACTCAAATGTCATCACAAATAAGTCTCCAGTCGATTTTAATTACAGTTCCATTTCAATAATGCGATATTAACAAATTGCCGCTTGTAATTATAGCGAAGCTTAAGAATATTATATAACAGATGAACTTTTATAATTGTGGTGAACAAATTGAAGATTAAAATGCAAATGCCTTCGGACGTTCAGTTAAATGTTTAATAATTTTCAGCAATTGAAGTTGATGTAGGAAATTTTCGTTAAATGTTAACGGCTGACTAAAATTTCGAGCTTTACAGTATTTGAATTTTCAGATTTATGAATAACGATGACTACTGAATCGATATTTTATTTTTCTTTTAATTTGAGTTATTTGCCATATGCTTTTATGTTTACTCAGGTACACAAATTCAATTAAAAATAATTACAAAAATGAAATTTCGATAATATTAATGTTTAACATTAATTTTTTTTTTGATTTGGTTTATATGAAACATTATTTAATTGAAATTTTTAATGTGATTTCAAATTGTACTGTGATTTGAATGTGAAAAGTGAGCGGTGAGCAGTGAGGAGTGAAAAGTGAAGTGGTGAGTCAAATTCATGTGATTCAAGTGAGCGTGAGCTGATCACAAATTAAGGGTGACTTAGTATTTAAATTGGTATTTGTAGCTGGTAGCAGTAAGTAAGTAATAAGTAGTGAGCAAAATGTAAATTCGAACTAATTTTGTTCCTTAGTTGGTGACTTGAAAAACTTGGTTCGTACCGAATTTAGTGACCTAATAATATTTAGTGAGTTCCGTGAGGTGAACTTGTGATTTGACAGTGAAATTTGTGATTGAGTGATTTAGTGAAGAAGTGAGAAGAAGTAGGATACAATTTAATAAGAAATATAAAATTAGAAAATGTAAGTTTTTAAGTAATAAACAATCACGTGAAATGAAAATTTGTTAACGAAATCTAACTTTCAGTAACACGCATTACGGTGTTTTTATTGTTGTGATTTACTTATACATATTCAGTGTATATTAATAAAATATATTTTATGCTTATTTTTTATTAAAAATGGGTTTTTTAGAGATTTAGATTTGAATGTCTTAATTTCAAATCAAACTTTACGATCGGCTAAAAGTGTGTTGATAATAAATGAAATATTTGTTTAACTGTTACGTTAGAGCAGAATGAAAGTATTAATCATGATTTACATATTTTAGTTTTCATGTATTAAAATTTCTTACTTCAAGCACAGCAAACTTATCGCAAATGAGACCGAAAACTGTCGAGTCTTGGATATTGCTTGCAATTTCTGAGGATGTCTGAGAATTTAGTACATTTTTTTGTTTTTTTAATTTATCAAAAAACTAGTAAGTCTAAAAGTTTATTTTCTTTATTCAAATTCAAATTTTGTTAGAAGTAACAGTATATAATAATACGAAGAGTACATTTTTGAACAACATTCAGAATGAGATCTGTTTTAAAGAAATAGTACAGGCAAATAAAAATATCAGACTAATGTGCTTTCAGCTTTCATAGCCTTGCAATAAGTTTACTTGTTAGTAATTACGCTGACACTTTTATTTAATTGTTGTAGATCTAAGTTAGACTTAAAGGAAGTCAATGCATAGTTTAATTTAAGACAAACATATGTATGTATGTAGCACCAATATATTTGTAAATACCTATTTAGTTGTTATTTGTAATGATTAAGCTTCTTAAATACGAATAAACTATTTAAAGGAATATACATATGTAAGTAATTAAGAGGTATTTTTAACGGTGTGATTTACTTATATGTTTGGTGGTAATAGCTACTGAGGGTAAGCTAAAACTCTCAGTGATTCCATACATTTATAAAGTTTTAAGTTTCTGAGGATTTTCGATGTGATGAATATTTTTCCTAAATAATAATTACTAAAACTGTACATGAGTGTTGTAAGTTATCCATTTTTTCTGGTAAACTATATGTGTTATGCATAGATATACCTATATACCAGTTAACGTGTGAATCTACTGCAAAGTTTTACATAGGAGATGAATGATATTGCAAGCTTTAAGTACTCGGCTATTGAATGCTGATGTAAGATTCTTTCGAGTTGCGAAGGTTTCAAGCTACAGTTACAAGCCCAACCTGAAACTGTTCTAAAAAGTCACAAAATCCTTTATAAAAGTTTGTTAATGAATTACTTTACTAAGGCGTCAACTATTGTCCAAAGCATTTTCTAGCAGAAAAGCTCGATCTGTTTCAAGGAAAACACATTTACGAATCATACAATTTATGTAGTTATGGTTCACAATAGGCGTCAGTCTTGGCGATTTCCTTCCCGTAACATCGTTTGAAGTTTGATAGTCAAGTCGGTCGAAAAAAATATGTATATATATTGATGATACGGTAAAAGTGAGAGAAGTTGGATTCTACTTAACGTTAACATTCGTTTATGATACATTGGTATACCCAAATTATGTGGACGTCCTCGTATTTGCTATATCGCCTGTTACTAGCTTCTCGGCCTGCCCGGCAGGTATATATATATTTTACAGTCAATGTTGCGCCATGATGAAATATCAATATAAGATCAATTTAAATTTTTTAACAGTCCACTAATAGAGTTAATTATAAGAAAATGAAGCCCGTTCTTTAAGAAGGTAATGCAATTTTAAAGAAGAGCAGCACCCTGCGTTTCCAGTGGGGAACACTTTTATATGCCATAAATACCTAACCTTCGTAAGAGCGTCTCCTATGTATTGAAAATGTTGCCTCTTCTCAAAATGTACTGCTGTGATAATTGTGAATTTCGTATGATTTCGAAGTTGACTTAAATTATATGCACTGTTTGTGAATAGGTTAATGTGCTCTGACTTTGTGCTAACGTTGCGCTCAATTATGTATGTATATACGACAGTTATAAAACATGTATGTATGTAAGTACTTTAATAGTACTATATAAACTAACCGACTTCACTCGAATTATTATACTCTTTTTTCATAAATTTTTAGTTTCCTATTGATGGTTAGTGCAATGCGTGATTGTTCGTGAGTTCAAAATTTCTAGTGACTGGTGGTTGTGACTCATTAAGCGAAATTATATATGTGTGTACATAAAGGTATTTGTTCGTGAGTTGTTTCTTGTGATATAGTTGATATTTATATGAAACTCGAAGCTGATTTCTGTAGGCTGAGTGAAAAGCAATTCCAAAGCACAGCAACTTGTCATTTTCCTACAGCTGTAACCAAGCGTTGATATGTTAAAATGATTAGTTGAAATGATGTGATTTGTGTGAACTGGATGTGAGTTAATTTGGTTTGAATTGATTAGCAAACATTTTAGTTTTTCGGTTTAATTTATAAGCTTAAATGCACTTTTGTGTTATTTAAATTTTTTATGGTACAATTACTTTGTGATTTATTGAGTTATTAATATCTTTTTAATTTCCATCTTGCTGCCTTTGTCGATTATTATGAGATGTGCATATATTTGATTTGTAATTTTGTTAGTGAATGTTAGCTGGATATTCAAAAGTTGATCAATGGGTGATTGAACATGATTCGAGCGATGAAATTTGAGAAGTACGAGTATGCGAATTATAGAATAGCGAAAAATCGTGAAAGAGGTGATTTGAGTAGAACAAGAGCGGGTGATTTCAATACTCAAAACGATAAGAGAAATTATGTAACAAAATTAATGAATGCATACAAAACAAATCATACCATAAGTTGTGAGAGGGATTTAAAACGAGGAACCGGATTACATTTATTTTATTGTAAAAATTATTATAAACATTTGAATAAATTCTTGGTGAAAATTGAGTTCACCTATATTGTGCCTACAAACATATCGTTTCGCAGTTGTATGTAGTAATGAATGGTACACTTGCATGATATGAGAATTTAACACCCACCATTCAAGATATAAAAAAATTCCAAATGCATTAAAACATTTTTCATAGCTTTTAATAAATTGTTCAACCAATGCAAAACTAAATTTTTATAGTTTTTTGGGTTCACTTTAGTTGTAATAATAACTTCCCATTCAAAGTTCCCTTTTTACATCTATTAACCTATAATACTCCAATGTTTGTTTAGATTAAATTTTATATTTAAACTAAATTGCAACTAAATATTGATATGCTTTCTCATACTCCATGTGTATTTTTAGGGGAACTGAAAGCGTTTAACGTAAATGTTCATTTGAATTGTAGAAACCATTTCGAAAAAAAAAAACTTTCTATCCTTCGACTATGGGAATTCACTGTCCGTGAATAATGTTATTAGATATCATACACAAGTACTAATTGCCGACGTTCCACACTTGCGAAATCATATTCTAATTACATATTATGTAATTAGAAATCCCATATACGGCGCAGGTTTAAGTTGCTGAATATATTGCTAACTCCCGTTCGTCTCTACTTGCCACCTTTCTGCGTTCATTTAGATAAATTTCTCTCTGTCGCACTGTGTACATTTGCTAAGAATACCAAAACCATAACAATGACAAGAGCAATAATAGTAGACGAGTGGAGCAAAGTCATATGGCAGTTGATGGTTAGACAAATCCATACCATCAACAGTTTATATTTACAAGCGAGCAGATATAAAACATAAATTAAATGGCTGTAGCAAGTTTATATGTAAAAAATTAAATTTACATATTATATTTTCTCTACTAAGCCAGCTGCCATATACTGTATTTACTATTACTATTTGTATTGTTATTGTTTTCGCATTATACTGAGAGGCACCTTCCGACTTTCACCCTTCGCTATTTCCTTAGTTTCAAATCTTTTCAATTCACTAAGATGTGTTTATATATTAGCATGGTCCTTGAAGTTATGATGAAAATATAACAATTTGATATAATATTTTAATTGTATATATGTATATATACCTTAAAAGCAGAATTTAGACAAAAAAGAGCTGAATTTTAAAGCATTTTCGTTCATTTCTAAATATTAATTGGCCCGAATTAGATATTGTTTTTTACTTTAAACGATAAAATAATAAAGGTTACTAGCTTTATGGAAGCATAAATGGTCTTAAAGGTAAATTGGATTTCAACTAATATGGTTAACATATTTCCTCTTTGAGGAATCTTTCCTTTAACTTCGGGGTAGACCGAAATGAAATATTATGAGAACTGCAAAAGTTTGAGAACTGACATAAAACTATTGGCTTTCGATTATTGAAAAAGGAATTGAACGCAAAGCTAAGTCTCATTAGTTAAGTAATGTTAAGCTTTAAGAAAGATGCCGAAAATAAATTTGGAGCATGTTCTCATATAAATCACGCCTATGACGGCTTTTGTTTGTACTTTTCAGATGACAATTGAAATATCAAACTATTCTAAAATGAATTCAATCCTTTATGTGAGTATATAATAAATGTTAAGGAAAATAAGTCTGTGTGTAATAAGTAAGTAAATATAGTTTAAACAATTCCCATATTTTTTGCATTTTCAAGGGAACGGTAAAGAGGTGTTACCTTTCCTTTATATATTTAAAAACGAATAAAAAGCGATTAAAGTAAGAAAAAGCCGTTATAAGATAATTTCTATTTGCATATACTCACATAATAAAAGAAGCTTTGACGAAGCCATTAAGCATTTATTCCATATATAGTTCAGTTTATTCTACAATTTCGTTTACATTGGCGATTGTCTTACTAATAACTCATCTCTATCAATTATCTTTATGAGCTTCAAACTGCGAATCTTTATTTGAAACTTTAAACTTTATTATACGAAAGGTCTGTTAGTTCAAAATTTTGTTTGTGCTTCCTTTTCTAATATATGTATGTATTTTCAATTTTATTTAGCTTTTTGTTTTACAGAGTTGCGTATACGCCCTGGTATCCATTTTTGTTTTCAGCAATATCGCTCTCAGAGAGTTAAGCAAGGACGTTATTCAAGTAGAAATCGGTTAAATTAACATGAATTAGAAAGCATTAATTTTTACTATTAACACATTTCAATCATCTTTAAATAAATTTTGAGATATTTTTGTATGACAGCTTTATAGAAAGCCTTTTAAATATTGTACTTCAACGAACTAATAGATAATGGCTTAAATGGGGTAAGCTACATTTAATGTATGGCTTTATAACGATTTGCCCGCCCTAAAATTAGTTAATATATTTACATATTGTTATTTAGTTTTCAGAGGAAATGTCAATAAAGAAATTATATATAATAAATATAAAAGATAAATAATTATTTTGGAAGTATAGCAAGAAAATGATAGGTTGCAAGAGTAAGCCAAGGACAAGAGAAATGTCAAAGACAAAGAGCGAGAATGAGTGGAGTAAAGCGATAGTGAAAGCTGAGTTTATATACTGAGCAGGGGTGCAGAAGCAGAAGGGGTTACCAGTTTAGTTGATTATTAAATAATTTTATTATGCTGTTAATTTAATAGAAACACTATGTATTTTCAAGTTAAGTATATATGTAGTGGCGGTTATTTTTATAGCATATTAATAATTAATTAATTGTTTTAAATAGTTTGCAATTCAGGAAAATAATAACGTACTAAAATATAAATGTCGAAGCAACGACAAACTACAATTATAATTAATATTACGGAAAATTCCGGTTTAGTGGAAAGCATTTAGTTGGTGGTGTATTAACTTGTATTAGTATAATATTTTTGCTTAAAAAATCCAAATTCAAACAAATCTTTTTTACAAATCACAAACTGTACAATTAACAAGTAAACATTACGCTTATTAATTGATAATTAGCACATTCGACGCATTTACAACAATTCAGTTAAATTCGCATTTATTAATTACAAAAATTTGCATTTGAACTTTAACTCAATTAAAAAACTCAAAAGGATGCAATAAGAAGCGTCTCTGCATTAGTTATTATTTTATATATAAAAGTATATTTTGCGGTTTAGTATTAGTGTGCGTGTGTTTTTAATGTTTTTATGTACTATATGTACCTGCAAAAATATATATGTATAATTGTATTAGTTAAAAAATTGTAAAGTCGAATTTTTTTAACACTGCCATTTTTTCATATATTTAAGTAGCTGTTTTTGTTTTATTTAAAAAAATATGAATTGACAAAAACACTGAGTTTCAAATTAGCGTGATAAAACTGCTTTTTTCTTTTATTTTATAGCAGATCTGCGCATTAAAGTTATCTCAACTATTTACGTTAGTGTAAAAGTGTGTTTCCAAGTTTTTATTAAATTTGTTAAACATTAAGCTTACCTCGTAAAAATCGCTGCACTGTTCAAATTCTAAGCATACATCTAACACCACAGTCATCAATAATTAAAATGTCATATATTTACACATACATATGTAGCAAGCACTTGTGCCTAAGTGTGCGTGTTGAAATACGTTACAGATATAGTTTCATAAAAGCTGTGCCTTTTGTTAGACGGCTTCTTTCAAGAAGGATCTCTACGGCAAATTAGCAATTTACGTATATTAGAAAAAAAGTATAAAATAAAGCAGTGCTAATTTCTCAAATGTTTGGTACTCAATTTGACACATAGTTCATATAATTAAGTGCTATTTGCTTAGTTCCTTCAAAAGTCTGAATATCTTTCATACACTCAATTAATATCACATTTGCCTAAGTGGCGGTTCGCTGCGGTGGATTTGCACTACACTTGCAATACGTTTGTAAAATGTGTTTTTGGTGCGTTTGAGCGGCAGATAAATAGTGTTCACGCATTGCCTCGTAGTGTTATAGCTCATCTAAAGATTTTTTAGGAGCGGGCTAGTGTAAAAGTATTGTGGTTTTTATTAGTTGTCTTACTTTATAGTATGTACGCGTATAATTACGTATGTAGGTGTGTCTGTCGTTGGATTATGCATTTAAGCCGGTTAATATTGCGTTTAAAAGGTGCATTATTGCTACAAATTGCACAAAATACGTTCGATATATAGTACTAGACTTTCTGCATATGTATGTACGGTTTATGTGTATTTGTTTGTTGGTATTGCACTCAATTGAAAGTATATGGTTAGCATATATGTTGTAAGTGGTTATATTTATAGATTTCGTTTTTTATATTTATACATATTAACTTTTTTATATATATGTAATTATACGTATATATATATGAATATATATATTTATTTATTTGTATATAGGTATTTATTCAAATTACGCACACACACATCAATCGAACATACAAAAAGTAAGTAGTAAGTGAAATGAACAAACAAGACTGATAATTCTTACTTCTTGGGGAGCAAACTGAACATCGGGGATTGGAGAAAAGTTATCGACATACAACATATTAGGGGTAAGTGGTATATATTGCGTATTTAGTAGTAGTATTTGGTATTTTATTTAATAAAGTATACACAGTGAGAGTATTTGTATATTT